>VXBQ01013721.1:0-54911 GCA_013400175.1 Phainopepla nitens
GCTCCGGGCACGGCCCCGGCAGGGCCGCCTACGCTGGGACACCTGCAGCCAGTGACACGGGGCACATCCAGGAGGCCTATCAGGATCCTGGCCCTGCACAGGACACCCCAAGAGTCACACCCTGTGCTTGAGAGCTTTTTTCAAACACTTCTTGAACTCTTTTCAGGCTGGTGCTGTGACCACTTCCCTGGGGAGCCTGTTCCAGTACTCAACCACCCTCTGGGTGAAGAACCTTTTTCTAATATCCAATCTAAATGTCCCCTAACTCAGCTTCATGATGTTTCCTCAAGTCCTGTCCCTGATCATGAGAATGAGGAGATTGGCACCTGCCCCTCTGCTTCCCCTCAGGAGATGTTCAAGACCACAATCAGGTCTCCCCTCATCTCCTCCAGGCTGAACAGATCAAGTGGCATCATAAGGCCTCAAAAGTCTTCTCCTCATAAGGCTCCTCCTTCAGACCCCTCACCATCCTCACAGTCTCCTTTGGATGCTCTCTAATAACTCAATGTCTTTTTTATGTTGTGATGCCCAAAACTGCTCCCAGGATTTGAAGTGAGGCCGTCCCAGTGCAGAGCAGGGTGGGACAATCCCCTCCCTTGCCCTCCTTGTCCCAGGACATGGTCAGCCCTCGTGGCTGCCAGGGCACTGCTGATTCATATTCAGCTTCCTATTTGTATGTATTGATGAGATCCCTTCTCAGTCTTCTCTTGACTAAGCAGGCCCAGCTCCCTCAGCCTCTCCTCTTAAGACAGATGTTGCAGTCCCATAATCAGCTTCCACTGGACCCTCTCCAGCAGCTCCTTGTTTTTCTTGTACTGAGGAGCCCAGAACTGGACGCAGCACTCCAGATGTGGCCTTGCTTGGGCCCAGTAGAGGAGAAGGGCCACCTCCGTGGACCTGCTGGCTCTGCTGTTCCTGGTGCACCCCAGGATACACAGTGGTAATTGGTCAGTCATCCTGGCCACCAGGGCACACTGCCAGTTCATAACCAACTCGTCACCCACCAAAACTCACAGGTCCTTCTCAGTACAGCTGCTCTCAAGTAGGTCAGACCCCAATCTGTGCTGGTTCCTGGGAGCCCATGGACCCACCTGGCACCAAAGTGAACCCTGGGGTGAGCAAAGCAGCCCCTGGTCCCAGATTGACTGCATCAGAACAACACCTGGGCACAAGGAGAGAAAAGGAAATTACATGTTTCAGATGGAAACCTCTTCCATCTAATTGACAGTTAAATACCCATACATTTTTAAAATATTAAAAACTGTAAAATCTAAGATAGTTTTGGAAAGACATGGAATAATTGTTTTCAATTTATTTAATCAGGAAAAAATTGAATTGGAATATTCTTGAGAATAGTGTCAAGCTAGAACATTCCCTGGAAACAAATTTTTCTTGAGAACAAGTGACCAAGAGAGGACCTCATCAATGTATACAAGTATCTAAAGGGAGGTGCCAGGAAATTGGAGCCAGGCTGTCCTCAGTGGTGCCAAGCAATAGGACAGGGGGCAATGGGCAGAAAGTGATGCACAGGAAATTCCACTTGAATATGAGGAAGAACGTCTTTATTGTGCAGGTGATTGTGCAGTGTAACAGAGTGCCCAGAGAGGTTTTGGAGTCTCCCTCACTGAAGATACTTGAGAACCTTCTGGATGCAATCCTGTGCAATGTGCTCTGGAATGATCCTGCTTGAGCAGGGAGCAGAGAGCTTGGATCAGATGACCCACTGTGATCCCTTCCAATCTGACCGATTCTGTGACTCTGTGGCAGTGAAATGCACATAAATTCAATTTTTAAGACATTAAAAAGTACAAAATCTAAAATATTTTATTTTGGAAAGATTTTCAAGTGTCTTGGAATCATTGTTCCCAATTTATTTAATCGAGAAAAGAATTGAACTAGAATACTGTCATGTTTTTATAATTAGCATGGTTTAATTTAATGCTCTGTATAGTTTTCCAGAACTTATATTTTCTCCTGGAAAATAGATTGTATTTTCTTCTAGAATAATAGATTACACACCCTGCACTCCTCTGTTATTTCCACTTCAGCATATTAGCATTTTAAAACTTAAATCCTTCATTGCCTGTGGGAAAACAATAATGGGCCAAGATAATTTTCCTTCTATAGTGAATTCTACCTAATTTATGGTATACATAATATTCTGTTCAATTTATGCTATAAACACCTAAATGTGGCTTTAGGTAAGTGATATGCAACATAGATAATACTACTGATTTCTCACCTTGCCTGAAATTCAAAATATTTTCTATGAAAAAGAGTTCTCAAGTTTTCTAGATGCACTTTCTTGCATACGTCAGGATTTCCATCAGGGGGCAGCGTTCCGCTGTGTTATTTACACAGCCGGGGGAAAAGGAAAGACCCTAATCAGCAGGCAGAATTCCTCTTCTTATCTTTTTCCACAGGGATTTCTCTGATCAGCAGTGATGGAGACTCTGTGTGCCCAATATTTTTATATTCAAAGCCCTGTTGGTTACAGCAGGGTGCTAATAATGCCAAGGCTGTGGGTTTGATCCCTGTATGGGATATTCACTTGAGGTGGACTGGATGATCCTTGTGGGTCCCTTCCAACTTAGAATATTGTGTGATTCTAATGAGAAAGCATCCCAGAGTTATCCTGATGGTTGCAGGGATAGTATCATGTCCCCACCATTTCCTCCCACCCTCACTAATGAGCCAGCCAAAGAGAATAAACCCCAAAACTGCTCCAGCTGTAGCTAACTGAAAGTACTCAGCCAACACGTTTTAATTCTCCATGGCCTCCCAGCCTTGGTGCACACTGGGGTACTGCTGCTCTCCCCTCTGCACAGGCAGTACATGAGTATTTCTAGAGAAATTACAGTTTAATTATGGCAATTAAATGGTTTTTTCAGACACAAATCTGAATGCCATGAGAATGTTGTTACTGCAAGCAATGAAGAAGACATCTCCTGCAACAAGAAATGACTGGAGGCTCTGACTGACGCCCCCAGTTACTGCGGTCAGTGCAGATGGTTACTGTGGCCACTGAAGGGAAGGCAGCTTGTGTGGTTATTGCTTCAGCACCCAGGCAAGAGGGCGCAGGGGGCCTGGGGGAATGCAGGAAGCATTAAAGTGTGTATTAGTGGATGGGGACAGTGGGAAGGCAGAGGGGCACACAGGGAATGCAAGGTTAGATCCTTCCATCGCATTCACCTCAGCCCTGGTAGTCACCTCTGAACAGCCTTGCCCATTAACTGCAGGTCTCTTGGGGTCATGGTGGCTGGGACAAATGTTCTGAACCTTCCTGGGAACTCTGCTGAAGTTTGGAGATTGTTAAAATTCTTTTCTGAGATTTTACATCCTAAGTAATAAAGATCATAAAGACAGCGTATTGCCTGTAGAACTGTGGTACTTGTAAACCATGGCCATGTGAGTACCTTTTGTTCCCTTATTCCTGGCATGACTCTACCTCACCTTGCTTTGGTTGTGGCACTCCTTTCATTAACACTGAGGTTACAGTACCTGTTTACACTCATGCTTTTTATTGCATCCATATATACTGATGAAATGTTCCCTAACAGCAAAACAACCTCCCAGGATTCCAGCATGATGAGGAGGAATCTTGCCAGCAAGAGGAGGCAGATAATCCTCCCTTCTGCTCAGCACTGGGGAAACATAGCTGGGGTTCTGTGTCCAGCTCTGGGCTCTCCGTTACAGGGGAGACACAGACATACTGGAGATAGTCTAGCAAAGAGCCATGGATATGACAGAGGGGCTGGAGCACCTCTGCTGTAAGGAAAGGCTGAGTGAGCCGGGACTGTTCAGCCTGGAGAAGAGAAGGCTCAGGGGATCTCATCAAGGTATACCTGATAGGGAGGATGCACAGAGGATGGAGCTGGGCTCTTCTCAGTGGTGCCCAGTGACAGCAACAGAGATAGTGAGCACAAAGTGAAACACAGGAGGTTCCTTCCAAACATGTATTTTCCTGTGAGGGTGATTGAGCACTGGTACAGGCTCCTCAGAGAGGTTGTGGAGTCTCTCTCCTTGGAACTTCTCAAAAGAAGTGACGTGACTGGGACACTAGCTCTAGGCAGCTCTGCTTGAGAAGAGGGTTGGATCAGATACGTCCAGAGGTCCCTTCCAACCTCAAACATTCTGTAATTCTGTGGAATTGCAGGAAAAAACCTGCATCATGGTTATTTGCTTTGAGAATAAGAGTCAGCTCTGACTTGGAGCCAGAGGAAAGCTGCCAGCACAGGCTGAAGTCAGCAGAGGGCAATATGGCTGCATAGACTAACAGAGCTGCAAGGATGCGTTAGAGAGAAGTAGAGCATTCTATTTCTTTGAAATACGGAGCATTTTCTTGCATTAAACATTGAAATTTTACATACATACCAATGCACACATGTTTGTTTGTACGCATCACTAAAACACCTACCACATTCCTTTCAAGGACTGGATGGTGGCCATCAGTGTCTTGTACCTTGCAAAGCTGTAATTAGGAAAATGCATCTTCAGATTATTCCTCCTCTCTTTGGTAAATCCTTTTGGTAAACTCCTCTCATTGTGAGAGGCAGGGCAAAGTGTATCCAGAATGAGACAGAGGTGGCATTTTGTTTAGCATCCTTGTTCAAAGCAGGGCACTTGTACTGCTTTCCAGACTGCTCAGCTTACTGCTCTGCATAGAAAAGCTTCCTATCACTCAAGCAGTAAAGCAAGATGAGAAGTGCAGAGAAAGCCACAGCAAGTCAATGATCTCTGCTTGAGATTCTGCATAAATATGTAGGATAAATGGGAAAGAAGGTGAGTGAAACTGGGCCAGATGCAAAATAGCAGCATACCTCGGATTCATTGAGAAGGCAGGACAAAGCATATCAGGAGACCTGGTATGTGCTCTGTTGTGCAGGTATTCTACAAAGATCTTTGGCTCCCAGGTGCTAGCAGGAGAGTTAAGCAGTCAGGACATTCCTCTGCCAGTTGGAGCTCTAAAGGAGCACACGTAGGCAAGAAAGAGTCAGGGAGCTTGAAGCATTTTCAAGCCAAAGAGAAGATCAGAGTCGCAGACCCTACAAAAGGGCACCACAGCTGGTGCTAGTGACAGGACACTTTTGGGTTCTCTCACACCACCTGGTGAGGCCAGAAAAGGCCACTGGTTGAAGCTGAACCATTGTATACTGAAGACCTTGCCACATACCATGGTTAAACACCCAGCACTCTGCTCCTGGCAGTGGCTTGTGTGTGAGGTGGAATCCAGCTGCCTCACCTGAGGGAGTGATACTTCTTTGCATTTAAATGTTAGGCACCTAGCAAAGCCATCCTCCTACAGCAAGTATCCAAATTCCCTGCGTGGTCGGCAGGTGTCTTTGAGAATAAGCACCCAGGAGATTCTATCTGCCTGTCTTACATGCATTCACCAAGGCCAAAGCAATCTTCCTTGGGGCCTTCAAGGATTCCTGCCTCTGCTTTTGACAACACAGAGAAAGCAAGCAATCATTGCAGGACTTACTGCAGCTGTCAGGATTGGACATCTGGTTTAGCAGGTCTAATAGAAAACTTGTCTTCTGGGCTCCTATGGGACATGCAGAAAGACTGGAAAATTGAGAGGGTCACTCAGCCTATCCCAAGGTGGGTGTCAAGGATTGCCCTCCAAAGGCCAGCTCTAGTGCTTCCATATGCTGAGCAGAAAGGTGACACAGGTGACCTACACCAAACATCTAATTTTATACAGTCAAAGCTGATGAGAAAAAAGCTCACCCCATTAATGAAGTAGGGCCTCCAGAGGCCTGGAGAACTTGGGCATCTCAGGCTGTTCAACTGGGGCCTGCCCTCTCCCTCCCTGGGACACAGCTGTGTTGCTGCCCCTCAGAGGAGGAACAGATAAACCTCCCTTTAGTCATCAGTTTGCTTAACTTGGCTTTCTTCTGGGTAGCAATTATTTTGCAATAGCAGTGAGTGGCTTTGCATATCAGTGACTTATTGTACCCTGTAAAATTCTGTTCCCTGCATATTACACTTGTGAAAAATCTGTGATTTAATTAGAAAGGAGATCATGGATGAGGCCAGTGCCATATATGAAAGTCTGGTTTGTTTATGGGAAAAAGTCAGTATTCTTTCTAGAAGGCTATGCAAAAAATGATTCACTGCAGGATAAAGTTGCCCAGTAACTATAATTCGAGGTCTTTGGAATGAGAATTATAAAGATATATGATTGTCGTTTCCCTTTTTCCGTGCTCAATATGTCAAGCCGATTTAAAGTTCTTTACAAGCATTCATACAACAGCTGATCATAAAGTGCCAGTTAATTTTTACATGCAAAGCAGAAACACCCCATTTTTATTTGTTTTAAGCTCCCATTTACGTTTCCAGCTTTGCAATAAAATTCAAACCAAAAACTACAAATATTTTCTATTTCTTAGACAACTGTAAAATAAATTTCTCCTATTGTTGGAAAACATGTAAATGTAAACTGAGTTGGAAAGTTTCCAAACAAGTTTTCATGTTAACTAATATCTCAACTTGTCCTCAAACAAGGTCATTAAAAATTCAGCAACTATGCAGTATTTAATTTTCTTCAATTCCAAAAGCTCTGTCATACTCACAATTCACTCACAGACACCCCTCAAGAGATATTTATTGCATCAAAGAAATGGTACATTTCTCTGGGGATAGGCTTTCTCATGCTCTGCTCTCCTAATTCAGGATCTGACCTTTAGACCCCCTGAGCAAGCAGGGGGAAGTGTGGCTAGCAGGTAATTTTGCACCAGAAACCAGTGACATTTTCTTTGCTCCTACAGAAAATCTCTGAAGTAATACATTCCCATTTTTTACATCATCATGGCTTTATGAAAGTCAAAGTTCTCCCTGAAGCACAATGACATTGTGCAGTTTCGAAGCTTCTCAGTGATAACAGGGTGATAAACACAGTGTAATTCCTGCACCCTAGTCCACTGCAGTGTTGAGGTTGTAGGCACTGTACAGTACCTGGATGGGAGAATGCCCTGATCTAGCACAGGAAATCAACTGACACTGAGAAAACCAAAGTGCACGCCCCGTGCTGATCTGCAGTTTGCCCTTGAAGAAGTGCAATTGATTAAGATTAGTTATATTAACATTACTGTTTGTTTGTGATCCTGTGTGCCAATCTGTTAATATAAGACATGGGAACAAGGCTATGCTCCTGGGAGGCACCAACTCTATGCCACAGTGTGGGCTGAGTTCCAGCTGGAGAGAAAGTGATCATGCTCTGGAGAAATGGGGCTGGTGGACAGCAAGCTGACCAAGAGCCAGCAGTGTGCCCTGGCAGCAGTGAAGGCCAACAGCTGCAAGAGCCAGCAGGACAAGAGGGGATGACTTCCCTTTGTTCACTTCTTGTAGGTCTGCATCTAAAGGCCTGCATCCAGTATTGGCTCCCCAAAGCAAGAAAATACAGGGATAAAGGGAACAGGCACAACTTGGAGCACAGATGCTGTGCCCTTTTTCTGGGCACCTGTCCAGCCATCCACAAGACTATATAACCTGCTCTTTAGGTGTCCCAAGGAAATTTTAGATTGCTGTTGGCTACCTATTCCTCCACTCTAGTATCACCATTAGAAAATTTCCCATCTACTTTGGATGTATCCTGGACTGGTTACTCCACCAAAGAGAACATTTTATCGGCTGGGTACAATTTGTTTTTATAAAATGTCTGTTCAACCTTGCTTATCTCTTTATTGTCTTAAAGGTGCTAAAATTTACATAGAACTGTTCAATTAGTCTCATTTTCTCTTGGTTCTCTTTTTCTTTCAGTTAAAAATGAAGTAGACATTTTCAGACTTGGAAAGACTGAGTCCAGGTCTCTGAAAAGAGTGAGAGGATATATTTCATCCAGTCCTGCCAACCTAGCAGTCTTTATCTGCAGTTTATAAGCAGAAATTTTATATACACGTTTTTGTAAGGATATATAGTATAGAGAAAGAAGGGGTTAAATAATATTCAGACAATCTAGCATGATTTATGACCATTCTCTACGGTAAGGGTTGGTGTTTCAGCAATGAAGATATGTAAGTTTCAGGTAGTAAAACAACATCAAGCCAAATGTTGCCTGAAAGTACTTGTGCATAAGTATAAGAAAAGAAAGGACAGAAAAAGAAAGACACAGGAAAAAAGGTTTAACCTTACCAAATCAAACCAGCATGACTTGCTTCACAAAGTGAACAAGAGCAGAGGCAAGAGGTACCTCTACTTTAACATGTAGTAGTACATTGTGGTGGTTTTGGCGGGAAGAGTTTCTTCATAGTAGCTTGTATGGGGCTGTCTTTTGGATCTGTGCTCGAAACAGTGCTGATAACACAAGGATGTTTTCTTCATCCGGTTCAGGTACGCCTACGTGAGCGAGAGTGAAATGCTGCCATACTCCTAAACATAGCTTCAGGGTGATAGAAATGCCTGGTTAAGCTCAGCAAGGCTCAGCTTCTTTAGGAAGAGAATGTCTGTGGGTCTTTGAGGATCTTTGAGGCTGATTTCAAGTAGAATCCAAGAAGCAGTACCCAGGAAGGTAATGCTCCTGTGCCAGCCTCTGGGCAGATGTGTCCTCACTGCCCTGCTGGGATACCAGATGCTTCTATATTCCAGTGTCACAAAGCAGTAGCCTAAAATACACTGTAAGATCGTGGGAGGGTTCAAGATCTACTGCTTCTGCAGGCTTAAGGAATCTATTTCCAAGATTTTTTTCCCTCTAATGCCCTTATAAACATGGCAATATTCAGACATTAATTCAGCATGGGTAAAAACATGGGTTAAAATCAATCCACCTTCTCTACCCATTTGTTCTAGAGGGATGTTTTCATGGCTCACTGGAAATTTCTCTTGCTGCAGTAGCCTCTGAGGTGACTTGTATCACTTTGCATTTAGAACTAAATCTAGAGTAACTATGCTGTAGCTCAGTGCCAGATTGCCCACGCCCATCGTTGAAACATAGTTACTCTGCCTCACTCTAAAATTCTCTCCCTCCAGTGGAAGTTGAAAGTACTTGAAAACTCCAAAAGGCACCAAGGCAGGGGAAGGTTTGGGGCTATGGGCTGTGCATTGTGTTGCCACCACAAACACCATGTACAGTGCTTTCGGGGGAAGCCTTGTAGCAGAGATCCATTTCAAACTTTTGCTTTGCTATTGCTCTTCCAACCTGACTTATGCTGTAAAACTGTGATCTGACTACACTAAGGGGAGAGCTGGTAGGTTTACTTGGAAAATTTCAGAGCAGACTCACGGTGTCTGTCTTCACTGGTAATTGCCAAATTTCCACTATTTCTCCTCTTCTTACAGTTCCTTTTCCAGCTGTTCCTTAGTCAAGCTACACACTAGCATCTCTGCTGCAAGGCACAAAACAGACATGCAATGCCCAGCAGAGATGTCAGGGTGCTGGAAGGGGGAGCAGAACCTCCCTGTGGGCACCCACAGCCCCTTAGACCAGCCCAGCTTCCCTGACAGAGCTGATCTAGGAGCCCACTTTTAGCTCAGCCAAAATTGTGTCAGAACTCACAGTGCTCTGTCACAACCCAAAGTAGACACATGTTGGAAAATCATCTGGTCCTGAAGCCCTCTAAATTTTTCAAGCTTCCCAGTAGTGGCACCTACCATTACACACCAAGGATAGGAGTCAAATCACTGGACTTTTAATATCTGTAAAGGCAACACCTGCATCTGTGAGACTTCAGTGGAATGGCTTTGCAGACTGTTGGAGCGACAGATGTTCGCAAGGCACCTCCACTAGACAGCACCATGGGAAGATGGGCTCTTCACAGCCTGGAAGTTTTTTTCATAAAGACATCTCTTTTGCAAAGACAGCTGACCGTGATCAGCTCAGTGATGGGCACTCCCATCAGTTTTCCTCATGGGCCACTCAATCCATCTCTCTTCTTTTGATCTGGAAGAGGTGAGGCTCCGATGTGGCACAGGCATGAGACCCCACAGTTACTGTCTACATCCAATACATATGCACATAAAACATCCAAATTCTGTCATGTCCTCATTTGGGATGCTTTATTTTGCAATCTTAACAGTTTGCTTTAACTAGTGCGTTTCTGGGCGCTTTCACAAACAGGAGATCAAATACCTGACTTTTTGATTTCTCAGCAAGTCTGCAGCCTTGAGGCTCACAGTATGAAGCAAGTGGGGGAAGTTGAATTGTGGACATTTTGCACATAAAATCTGGCAAAAAAGGAAGACGCTTTTCCTTTGTCACACTCTTGGAAATACCCAAACCATTTAGTTTGAAACCATCCCAGAGTTCATCCTGAAGCAGATTTTATGCATTGGATTTTATTGCAAAGACCTGCAGCACAGCATGGAGCAGTGCAGCAGTCAATATTTGCTTGCTAATTCCTGTTGGATTACTGGCCTCAATGACATTGTAGGGCAGGAACATCACCTTGTGTTGGGCACTCAGAGGAAAAGGACTCTCTGATTTTGAATTTTGTTCTCTCCAGTAGTTTAATTTACATTTTTTTTTTTTGTTTCTAATATTGAGAGCCCAGGAGACCAGGAACAGCTCCTCAAAGAGTCCTTTGCACAGAGATACATGAGCCTTTTGTTTGGCTGCATTCTTAACATATTTGTGGAGCACAGTCATATTAATGTCTAACAAGCTAATAACCAACACCTGCAATGCCCCTCACAGGCCTCCCAAACAATGTAAACCACAGTTCTTGAAGTTCTGGTATTCTTGCTGGTGGCCTAGTCAATAACTAAAACGGATTAAAGAGACATTGTTGGGAAACAATTAAGGAAGACACGTGACAAGACATTCTTGTGAACAGCAGCACACAAACAATAGGACCTGAACTCCCAGGTCACCCAGGGGAGGCACAACCCACACAAGGACACGGCTGCCTGCCCTGTGCCAGCTAATCGGTCACGGAGCAAATCAGTGCAGACTCCGGAGGGACACGGCGATGATTTTGAGCTGGTTGGTAGCAAGGAAGATGGAAAATCATGTCAGTAATCCAGGCCTATCATGGCTGTGACACCAGAGCAATAGCTCTTAGGCCAGCAAGAGCCACCACATCCCCATTCTTTTCACAGCTTGCTTCCCTGCCTGAAGGCAGGAGCAGATTTCTACGGCAAGGCTTTTCAATCCATGGATTTTAAGATCTAGAATAGTCTCAAGGATCTGCCTCACACTCAAAGCAGAAGTAAGAGAAAATATAAGGACACTATTTTCCCCCTTGAAATAATTTGAAGTTTGGTTGGGCTTTCAGAAGGCTTCTCCCAGTCCAGGTCATTTTAATTCCGGAACAATGAGGAATGTCAATTGCCATGAGCTGGTATCTGCCTTTAACAAGAGCTACTTTGGGCTGTCAGAGGACAAGATACCTTTGCAAAGGAAGTTTCAAAAATATCTATCAATACAACATCCTTTGATATGGCACTGAGTAAATTTTACATGTGTCAGCTTATTTTAAGTAAAGCAAATATCAGATGTTTGTCTGCTAAGGAAAGGGTCACATGCTAACAGTCATAAAGCAATTCAAGAATCTTGAGTGGAAGGTCCTATAAAGTGACAAGTGTTCTTACATCATTGGTACGTTAATAGTGAGATACCTCAGACAATGTTAGCCATAGAATGAGGCTTTAATAATAAAAATGGCACTTAAGCAAGCATTAATTATTCTTCTAGTCAAGTTACTGTTCCTGTAATTGAAGTATTATCTTCAAAAATTGGAGTGAATAAACAAGGAACATCTATTCAAACATTTGTCTTCAGACAGTAAGGGTTATCAGCATAGATATACATTAACAAATAATGCTTGAGTAAAAATTGTATTTTGGATCAGTTTTCAATTGTGAACTGGGAATAAATGAGTTTAATGGCATTTCATATGATGTATTCTTAGATTGCCAGGGAAAAATACTATCTATATATATGTAGCACTATCATAAAATGTCAATTTATAATTAAAAAATAGTTTATAGTGTCACAAGAGCCCCAACTCATTATCCTGTATGACCAGGCCAGTTTAATCATTGTGTTTGCATTGTTGTTAATTTTGTTTAGTGGTTGAATTGGAATTATTTTTAGTATTCATTTGCATACACATATACATAAATACTCTGGCATAGGCAGACACAGGTACAGGTGTGTCCAGGAACTGAGGGGAGAGCTTTATATATTCATTCTCAGGAAAAACAGGGTTTTGTAGCTGCATCATTTAGAGTTGGCTGCCTGGGGTACTTATCCTCAGTCTCTCCTGCTGAAAATTTAGACATGACTTTGTTGGTGCCTTGAGGAGACAGCCTCTACTCTGCATGTCATTTATCCTTTCCACACATTTTGCTGGCACCTCATTCCTCTGCCACAGATATCATGTTCTCATCCTCTCCAACCTGCCTTCAGAATACTGAAACGATATAAGTTGTTCGGTTTGTTTTTTTCTTTTTTTTTTTTGAGTACAAGGTACATGAGGGTGTAGGATGTCACACATGGCCTTCCACAACCATGTGTGACCTTAGCACTCCACCCTTAGCACTCCATCGAAGTTGCTCCCCTCTGCACCCCCAGCTGAGTCTCTGGCCCCCCATGGTACTCCCACTGCCCCCTCACCGTGGGGACAAAGAGAAGCAGGTTGCAGCATGTGCTGGGCTCCTGTTTGGCACCCCAGTACTGCTCCCTGGCAAGGCTCTCCTCACTCTCCTGGGGAAGCTGGGAAGGTCAGTTCTCATGTGGCAGCTTCCCCATACTGCTGTGGTGACAGCTCCCTGGGACATGCCCCCTTCCCCTGCTGTGACTTTGCCCCGGACCCCTCGAGCTCCTGGCTGGGAGCACACAGCGTGTGCCAGTGCTGCCATTCAGCAGCTCAGACCCGCCAGGGGCTTGCCTACACAACCTGCCTAAATCCCAAACCCTTACCACGGCTTCTGGGATAAGACTCTAAAGACTGAGTTTAAATATTAACAAAATGCTCTGTGGTGCACCAGGCAGTCAAGACTGAGCACAGTGTTCTGCAATTGGGTTACACCAGTTTGGAAAAATCTTGCCTTTCAATGGCCTCGTGTATACACAACGAAGTTTCATTTTCCAATGTGTAAGCAGTTAGCTAGAGAAGACATCTGCTGTCCTGAAGAATTGTTTTAAGCTCATAAGGCTAAATGAAGCCCAGAATAATCTCTTTCCAGCCCAGGACAAGTGTTTAGCTGTTTTCGCTCTCCTGTGGGTTGATAGGAGGAGGGGAAAGACTGGGAGCAGGGTGGTGGGGACATTGCCCTGCTCTTCTTCCTCAGCAAGGCTGATTGCTGAGCCCTCCAAAGGAGGCCTGCAGAATGGTCATCTTTCCACAACAGCACACAGGCAGCCCTCTGTGCCAGGATGTGACCTCCATAAGTTAGTTTGCATTTTTTTACATCCTATCAGTCTCCCCAGCAAAGGGGCTCTCCTGGTTACTTCAGCCATCTCACCCATCTGCAGTTGAGCATTTCCACCTGCACTCTCCTAAACGTGTCCTGTCTCCTTTGCTTCACCCTGATAACTTCCATCAATTGCTGGGATGACTCACTATAGAGAGTTGGAGTTTAGTCATTGAAACAAAACCCAGTTGTTTAGAATTAACTAAATTAATTTTTTCCACCTTCAGGTGGAAAAAAATTGTTGTAGAAAGTTAAAGAACATCTTAAAGTACATGAGGAAAGCTAAGTGGTTCTTGTGGGGATAGGAATCCTTTTGGCAAAGCCTCACTTCACACCCAAGAGATGAGGCAGGATGCTTTTCAGACTTGTCAGCACTAACACCAGGAGGTCTCTTCCCACCGTGGGCTGCTCAGAGCCCATCGGGGTCCAGGGTGGTTTGGGTGGTGCAGCCTTTGCAACCCAAACTGCAGCAACGCAGCACTTTAGAATAACATGAGTGTCTGCAAAATTTTGTGTGTATCATTTATTCATTGCGGTTGTTAATTAGAAGCTTGCACCATGGGACCAGCAATGCTGCACCATACCTTGCATCCATAACTCAGGCAACAGTCCCTGCCGACCTTGTCCTGACGGTGAATCCTGCTGGTCCAAAACAAGCTGTAATCTGACTCCACAGTGCTGTTTCAATCAGCTCTGAGAACGCAGTTGAGCAAATAAAGGGCGGGATTGGCTAATGAAACAGAATGATTCAACGAAAGAATGAAATACACACACTCGTGTGGTTGTTTTTCTCAGACAGAGGATAGTTAATTGGGTTTGTCCTGATTATGACTTAGACTGCAACCAACTCATCTTTATCAGATGTACTTAGATACGTGGGTTTTATTTTAGGCCCATCCCAAGTTATAAATTAAAAAGCTTTTCCAGAAGACCTTGGAAAATATTACGTTGTGCAAGCACAGCCAATAGGTAAAAGACAATTAACTTTTGACTATAAAGGCATATAATAAAAAGACTACTACATTTGAAAGCATTTTAAATGAAAGCTGCTATGATATGAAAGCATACTAAAGTAGTTATAATAATAAAGCTTTAAAAGGTAGTTGCAACTGTTCTCCTAAATTTACAATGCCTTCTTAAGGGCTATGACTGGAATATCCTCAGACATGGTGGTAGTTTGTAATATTGTTTCAGGACTGAGCTCTAAGCCCCAGAAACATAGAAGTCTATGGCATTATGATGAGCAAATATTAAACTTCCACTGATAATTAGACTGGACCATCCAAATACACTCACTCCAAGCACATAGACTGCGTGACTTTTTTTCATACAAACATCTTGAGAAATGAGATAGGCAAGACATTTCCAAGATGTGAAGGAGAGTTTGATAATGACTCTTTACTTGTCTGGTGAAAGCACCTCCCCAGAGCTCCAGCTACAGGTTTCCACCCAGCAGACTCTGTTTGCCCCAGCCAGGATAACCACACGGCTGTGCTTGTGGAGACTGCCAGGTGCTGCTGGTTCCCATCTCAAGGAGCCTTTGCCTCCTCGCCCTTCAATGAAGAGCCCTGACGGACCTCCTGCTATTATTTTATCCTCCATTTGTTTGCTCTAAATTACCTTCCTCAGAGACTTTGATAAGTGGCTGTTAAGAATGGGCAGCTCCCCTTTCCCTTCCTCCAATCCCCCAAATGCTTGCTTTCAAGAGACTTGTGTTCAGGATTATGGTTGTTTTCCCCAATACCAGTGCTGCCCTTCAGACTGACCAGTTCCTTATTGCCTTATTTTTAAGTGTTTTTCCATGAAGCTTAGCACGGGTGTGATTCCTGGAGAGGCTGGCCTGGAACAGAGACTAAACAGAGCAAAAGAAATCAAATAGGTATTTATTGAAAGGCCTTAAAAGGATATACCTTGGGCAGCACAAGAGCCCAGCCAGGGCTGCACCCAGGTGGAATCCAAGATGAATCCCAGTCACGAGTCACCTCACTTTATGAGTTTTGGTTCATCTACATATTGGGTTCAATTATCCAATTACAGCTCCAGGTGATGAAGTCTCAACCCCTCTGGCTTGCCCCCTTCTCTTCGCCGTTGTTTATGCTTTTTGGGTAATGGTTGTCCTTGATTCCCCAGCTGAGAAGGGATTGTTTTGTCTAACTGCCCTGTGAAGAGAACTTACCAACACCTAATATGAACTTTCAGAGTTACATACTAGCAGCAGAGAATCTAAAAATCTTAAAAGCAAAAACCCAAAGCATCAGGTGAGATTCCCTCTTTATTTTCACCCAAAGGACTCTTTTTTTCACTTCTTTAGCCCATGACTCAGAGCCCTGTTGGTGGTTCACTGGGAATTACGCCAGCTGTTGAGAAAGAAGCTCATTTCCTGGAGCAACTATCTTTTCCAAGATGGCCTTTATCCTAAACTGATTAGTTACAGTATTTTTGGCTTGTTTGATCTGGCATGATTCCAGCCTGAAGCAGCCTGTTGAGGAGCCAAGGGGAGCACCAGCCCTGGCAGCAGGTGCTGTGGCCAGGATCTGTTCCCCAGAGGCTGCTGCAGAAGAAGGTGTCACCACCCAAGCACTGCAGGGTTTTCCCATTCCTGTTACTCCCTGCTGTTTGCACAACAACTTTGCACACCTGGCTTTGGGATTTGTGGCTGTGCATATTTTTATCCCAGCTGGAGGAAGTGCAGCTCTTTTTACTAATAATGTTGTAGGTAAAAACTGCAGTCATGACCTCTCTGGGGACCATAGACAACTGTGGGCCTGACTGCAGTTCTAGGTGGCCACATTTCCTTCAGATTTGGCACAGTAAGCAAATAAACCTCTTTATTTACTGAAGAAAAACAGTGAAAAAAAAAGAAATAGGCTGAAGCCATTGGCTGTATTCAAGTCACAGCTAAGCCACATGAGCACTGAGGCTTCCCCTCATACAAGCAGAGGCCAAAATATGAGCTACAAGCATTGTGTGGGGCAAGAAAAAAGCTGAGGGTTGGGGCTGGGCTGAATGAGAGATGTTGTGGATGAGCCCAGGAGCCCCAGAGCTGGTGGGTTTAGGACAGTGAGCACAGAAACACAGACATTGCTTCAACAAGTGACAAATGAGAATTCATTCAAGTGCTGCATTTGTGGCTGTTTGTTTCATTGTGTTGTTTTTTCCCCCTGCGTCTCTCAGTTGTCATACTCGTAAACCTCCTCAAATTCGCACTGTTAATAAGGAGTGCTACAGCTGGGATTATAGTATATTTAACCACTTTCCTACTTCTGCCTTCTCCTGAGCAGACAGTGTGCCAGGTCAGGCCACCTGCTGATCTGCATGAAGATTTTGTCATCTTCCTGTGTCAATCTGCAAACAAGCAGATAGGAGAATATTCAGGGATGCAAATGCAGCAGAGGGTACTGTGGGGCTTTTCAACAGCATGAGAGAGCTCTCATTTGTAGATTGAGAACAAGAGGGACAAACAGAAATATCTCTAACTTGTTCTTAGAATTGAACTCAGCTATTGAATTTTACCCTTAATTTGTCCTTCTTGTATTTATCATAATAGTATATTCATATACATATATACATATACACACATATGTGTACATATATACATATATATGTATATTCATGTACATACATATACATATATGTATTCAAAATGCATATTTAAGATTTGATTTACTACTTAATGTATTTTAATATGGTTTCAAAGAACATGGTACCTGTATGACATAGGGAAGCAAACTTTAAAGAAGTGAAAGTTTGCTAGTACTAATCCAGAAATTAATCTAAACTACTGATCTTCAGCATGTGAAGAGGTGAAGGTCTTTGAACCTAGTGTTTTACTTCTGAGGATCTTTGTGACATGAGTAAGAGACACAGGCTCTTGATAGACTTCAATGTATGCTTGAAAGATCAGTATGGAAATGTTTACGAGCCCACAAATTGAAGAAGTTAAGTATGTTAACAGTAAATTGAAAAATAACAAGAATTTCAAAGAATGTTAGTGGCAAATCATTGCAATGTAGGAACTGAGATTCCCTCTCTTAACAATTACCAAAATATTCAGGAAAGTGAGGCTCCTTAAATAATCTGAAACTATCCTGAAGTAAGATCAAAAGATAAAGTACTTTCTGTACCGTGGCAATTTGTTTCGTACAATTCCAGAGGAAAAGCAGGCTGTTAATAAAATTCAGCTTAAAATTCCCAGATCCAGATGTGATTTCTAAGGGGCTATGCACACCTGGATAGCTCTGGACCAACACTTGGCGATGAAGTGGGGGACTGTAGACCCCAGACCTGTGGAGCCTTGGAGCCTGCAGGTAGGTGAATCCCTCTGCTAGATGAACACAGCAATGCTGCTCCATGAGCAAAAACCCACATCATTTAATTTTGCACATTCTTGCAAAACATGCTAACGCTGATAGGAATGCAGGAACTGATAAGAGACCTGGTGAAATATTGGGAAAGACTTTTTTCCATGTCACTGTTACCTGAGGGAAACTCCAGACATAATTCACACAGTTTAAGGAATGGCGCAGTCTAAAGTATCTGGAGATAGTGGAGTATTTTATTGCAGTGGTATCTGCAAAGATACATCACACAGGAAGACCTAGAGCATAAACATAAATGATTACTAGGAGATGCCTCTGACAGTGTTTAAATATATTCTAATGTTCCACCAGCTACCTAGAAATATATTATTTGTTTAGGTTATTTTTAACAGTTTATTTTAAGGTTATTTCAAAATGGATAAGCAAGTAAAAGTGTGCTCAGCTAGACTTTAGGAAAGAAACTGGGAGCAGTGGCCAGGGCTCACCTGTGAAATACAGTGCTTATACGCCTTCATGGAAGTTTCTTGTCATATTCTGCCAGGCAGCATTTTGGCCATTTATAATTATTTTGGTTTTGCTCTTGCTTTCATGAGAGTTTGACTTTGTTCCTATTTAACAGAAATATTTTGGGATCAGTTGAAATTCAGGTAACTGCTGTTGTGGTCTTCAAGGATCATTACCTTGACCCTGGCTTTCCAGAGATGGGATATGCCTAGAGGAGGAATATACATAAACACTGTATGCAAGCCTGAGGCGAACAGGACACCCTGCAATGCTTCTCCTTTGGCCTGGTGGAACACAGGATGCTTTTACATTCTCACGTGGCTGAAAACCCCTTGCAAATGGGGGTCCCAGAAGCATCTCTGGGGCAGGTGTCCCTGTAGCCAGCAGACAGGCAGCAGGGTGGAGTGGCAAGGCTGAGCCTCCCATTCCAGCACAGCACAAAATGAGGCAATCTGTCTCTCTGCTTTATTTCAGATATCTGAACGCTCACTGCAGTCTGTAATGCTCGTGCTCATGCACAGGTATGCTCGTGTAGCAGTTGTGTTCCAGTATCTGTAGCAGTATCTGGCTGTGACACTGCAGATTCCCTCACTCACCCATCACCAGCTCTGTGATTGTGCTTCCTCCCATCCCTGTGATTCCCAGCCTGGTCGAGTCTCAAGACAACTCTAAGAGTCAAATGCTGAACTGACAAGTCTAATTGGTTGGTTGTCTCTGATATGAGAGATTGCTTAATTAATTTTCTTCATGTAATTAAAAGAGGCAGCTTTAAATGAAAACAAATTATTTACATCTTAAGCAAAATATGGAAAGTTCATAAGAGTGAAAATAATACTGGTTTAAAATATGATACTTTTGTATTTATGAATCAAGCACTATTTTTAATGTTGGCAGAGAAGGATGTCAAAAGTTCCCTTCTTCTGAAAAGCAATGTGCAGGATTTTGTGTTTATGCTCTTCATTATGGTGTAACAGAATCCTATAAACACCCAACACTGAGGCCATGATTGCTGGCTTGCTGGGCACAATAACTGTAAAGCCCAAAAAAAAAGACAATAAAATTATATAGGTGTAATAAAAGAAGTGTGAATAAAAAGTGAGAGGTATGTATATGGCACCAATCTTTTATTGGAAATTTCCAATTCCACTTCATACACTGTAACTAAAGCACTGGGTGCTCCTGCTTATAGTATGCTCTATACAAAGGAGTGATAACTTTCAATGACACTTCCTAGCAGGGTATCAACTCTTCATGAGGCACTAAGCAAAATTCCAACCCTCTTTTTCTACAGGTCCCAATAAACCTGAGCAATCAAGAAATATCATTGTTAATGGAACTGATCTCTTCCCACACAATCTCACTGCCCTTTCCTTTCTTCTGTTGTTTGCCTGATGTTTGCATCTTGACTAAACTTACTCAGCCTCATCCTAGTTTTAGGCATCACCACTGAATTTGACACAGTAATATGACTAATTTGAGTTGGGCTTCAGGGTGCAGTAAAAGAAACTTTCCATAAAAAACCTAAGGTACTAGAGACTATAAGAAGTGGAAAGCTAAATGACATTATGCTTCCTTCTAGCATCAGTGTCCTGAGTCTGTGAGTACAAGGAACATTTCTGCTTTCCATGAAGGCCTCTCAGGGCCAAGCATTTTTCCATTTCTTTCTTGGATGTCCCCAGTGGGGGCTTCACATCTTCCTAAGGATGCCATTCAGAGGCTGGGTCCCTGTCTTTCCTCCAAAAGAGGAGAGAGGAACGGGCACCGACAAGAGGTGCGTGCCCAAACTGTTTGCCTGCTGCACTTACCACTGAGCAAAATACACTTTCGTGTTAAACTGCCCAAGTAGAACAGAGCGTCATTTTTTTAACGGGTGGAAGAACTTGAGTTTAGGGTGTTTTGCACCTTTAGCATCACAGCAGATGGTATTGTGAGCACACTTTGCTTCAAGGTTTTGGGCAGAACCTGGCCAGAACACAGGATGTTGCCAGAAAGCTACACAGGAGAAGAGAAGTTTTATACAGCACATGGTGAAGGAAAACATTGGGAAACACTAGAAATCTGTATGGGCTGATGCTGTTATCCACGTTCTCAGGCAGCTAATCTCCCAGTATCGATACTGGTGTTTATTTAACACTGAAGAAAGACGTGGAGCTCTTCACAAGACAAATTCTGTGTCTCCAGCAGAACTGTTTTCTTTCTCTGTGAAAAATAGCTTCTTTCTGCAGTAAGTCACTGAATTTGTTGCTGCTTTACCTCCCTTCAGTCACCTGTTCTTCCCTCTCCATCCTGGCCAGGGTGGGAGGCAGCACACTTACCTCCCTTCAGAGCTCAGCTCACCAAGGGGCTTTCAAGAGCTGTGCGTGGTTTTCAGCTCCCATGAAAACAAAGGGAAGCTGAGAGTGCCTGAAGCTTGGCAAAGGATCAGGCTGTGACTGATTTACATCTCTGAACTCCCTGTGTTTATGAGGATGAGAGACAAAACAATCAGGAATTTTCATTTCCTCTTCCTCCTCTGCTCTGCCTAGGTAGAAAAAGCCACACTTTCCCAGTTAGTTTAGCTGTTTTTCGAGTATCTGGTATAAAGACATAAAGGGTTAGCACAGCTGAACTCCTGCAGTGTGGGACACAGGCGACCAGCCTCCTGTGTGGCCCTTGTGCATGAAACTTCTGCACTATCAGGGGAAAATAATGTTTTTAACAGTACTGCTGCAAACAGAAAAGCCGAAGTGTTTATTCCCTTTGTCACTCCACATACCACCTTAGCACTTACAAGTGGATGTGATGAAGCCAAGGACAAGACTCTCCAAGACCCTCCCGACTTCTTTAGAGCCAAGGGTCCCTCCTGCATTTAAACCTAGTATTCAAAAAAAGCTGTTCTCTGGTTTATGTTGCAGGTTCTTGTGATCTATCCTGAACACAAAGAATTTAAAATTTTAAAGCACTTCTATGATCACATCATATGAGGAGGGAAACCAAAAGCTGTTAAACTGTTTTATGGTTTTTATTAGTTTTTTTATAGTTTATGTTTCTACACCTTTTAAAATTTTTGTTATTTTATTGGTAATAAGTAAAAACAAAACTGTGCTGGTTTCACAAACTGCAGTTAATCCCTTAAGCCAACAGCAGGTACCAAAAAAGGGTCTCACTGAGGCAGAGAAGGTACTCACAATAGTTCAGGAAGTGACCTGGGATCTCTACTGACTAGACGAGCTTATGGTCTTGGTTAGAAATGTACCTCTGACTTTCAAAAGAACCTGAGGTCTCTAACAACTCTCAGGGCACTAAAGCACAAGAAAGAAATCCTGCTGAATGGTCTAATAGAGGTCTCACCTTGTGAGATTGGATACTGGGCTCCTGCTTGCTTCATCATTTCTTGGTCTAGTAATTGACTGAAATGTGGGCAGAGCACCTGAGGACAGACTCCCAGGCTCCTCCTGCCTCTTCTCCTTGACCCACGTGTGAGGCTGATCCTGCAGAGCACAAAGGGTGCCCATCCTCATGGTGTGACCTTTCACCAGATGAAGAAAACTTTCTTCAGGGGCAGAGTCTACAGCTTCAGATCCCCAGGGGCTCTGACTTCCAGAGCAGAGGAGTACACTAAGGAGCCTGGCAAACCATGGTCTTCCTGATAACATGGGTATCAACAGCTGAAGCATTGCTAGTTGTTCACATCAGTGTGACCTAAGCAAAGGGTTATAAGGATGGTTTTCATCAGGGCACTTCAATGCTGGAGTGTGTCCTCAGCACCTCAGCTCTGAAGGTTCACTGTCATGGACACAGGCACCTGGAACTGAAGTTGCAACCTGAGGCCTCAAAATGCTATTCCATGCTAGTCCTCAGGCTGTTTTAGGCATCTCAGGGAAATGTTTATCAAAGGTTCACTTTGGCCTAAGGAGGATGATTCCCCCCTGGTTGCTCTGTGGGCAGTGGAGGGCAGCAGGAACCTGCAGTTCAGTCCAACCCAGCCATGCCACAGCACATGGCCAGACACCTGGGCTGTGCCTTGCCACTGTCTGTCATGGGGTGCCACAGCTGTCAGCTCCACAGGTCACAGCCACCCTTTGGAAATCCCTGCAGTGTTATTTTTGGCAATAATCTGAGAATCCAGAACTTGCTTCTGGAACGACAATTTAGGGACTATTAAATATGCTTAGGAGGAAGGTCCTGGGAAGCAAGCTTTGCTTAGGGCTGGCATGCCCAGCAACCCATCTCCCTCATCAATGACTTAGGCTTCTTCAGAAATGAAGGGTACCATAGCTGAGCTCTGTCCACCACTTCACACTTCAGCTCAGCAACAGCACAGGATTGCAACAGACAGTCCTTCTTATTCATCTCTATTTTCCCATATGATCTTTGCAGACCAATCAGAAACAGTTCACCAAACAAAGTTAAGCAATATCACAGAGAACTTTAAGAAATTACTCCTTATCACCCCTCCTGAGGATAGGCTCAATGGTCAAGGCCACAGTTAAATCTTCCTTTTCTTGTAAAAGTTAACTGAAGTTAGTTATTAAAGTAGTGGCAGTATTTAGGGAGGTTCTGAAGTGAAGAAGAGCACAAGATACCTGCACTGCCTGTGAAAATTTCAGGGATATCACAAAAAAATATTGGTGTAGTTTCTTCTGAAGAGCTTCCTGGAAGATATACCAGGTACAACTTTAAATTGTCATTTTAAGCATGGGATATGTGAAGTAATGTTTATAAATGAAATGCTTCTAGTCATGTGTTTTATTTTTTGTAAGATGTAAAAGTTTCCTTTGTGAAATGTCTTCGTATTTTTCAATTGTCTATATTGCAGAGAAGTTCAAGTTGTGAGTGGGTATACATAGATTTTAAAAGTGGGATGAACCATGTTAATATTTAATTGCATATTTTTGTGTACTTCTTAGTCAATATTTAGGATAAATCAATAAAGGGGGAAAATAGCCCTTTGTTAATCCTCTCAACAAAATGGCACACATGAAAATATGTGTTTCCAAGATTTCACAGAGCTGAGGGATTAGCATTGGAGCTGAAGATTTTTATGTATGAGAAGTGGCAATGCTGTTAATTTCTGACCATGAAAAGAGGATCAGAGGCTATATGGATTAAAACTGAACCAGAATGTTGTCTCTGGAGTTTCATTTCAGATCTAGTCTTGGTCAATAGTGACTGAAAATTGTAATTACTCAATAACTTCACAGTGTAAGCTTGGTCTGTGTTGGTGTTCCTCGTGTGTGGGTGGACACATTATAGCAGTCATCAGAAGAATTGGTCTTGTCCCCCAAGGAGCCCAAGGCACTCTAGAGAGGCAATGTGGGTTACTGGAGTACAGACTTCTCTCTTAGGGAATTTGTGAAGAACATTGGCCTTCACCATGCTGGTACTTTTCACAATATTCTCCTTTTCTTTAGAACATCTAAAATAAGTAATGTCTCCAACTGATGAAAAATCTCCCTATACTGAGGGCATTCCATCTTTTTAAAAATATATGGGAAGAAAATGAGAGTGAGCAAGAGGAAGGCAATACTGGCTGCAGTCGTGGTATCTGACAGCTGCTGACAGCGTCTTGGAAGAGGGAACAAGACAGGAGAAACTTGCAGTGGTCATCTATCTGCAGCCAGGTGCTGCTGCACGTGGTCCTGTTTACCTGCCAGGGAACAGGCTGAAGGCACCTTCCACTGCACTGCAGGTGCTTGGGCTGGCTTGGTAAAACCTCTCTGAAGCACAGCACTGTGGTGTTTAATGCAGACTCCAGCTGGGCCAGGCTCCTGGTCTCCCCCTGCGGCTCCAAGCCATCAGCCCGCAAGGGAGTCTGGAAATTGGGGGTCCATTCAGGAGGTGAAAAACACATGCAAAACACTTACATCTTCAGTAAGACCAGCACTGATAAACCAAAGGATTTTTAGAGAGTTGTAAAGAAACTATTGTATGCTCTCTGAGATTGGGGCAGTAAATTGGGCCTGAAGAAAGAGGAATAGCTGGGCAAGGGGCAGGAGGGACAACTGAAGTACTCTCAAAAGCTACAGCAGCTGCAGCACTGAGGAAAATCTGAAATGAAACTTCTTTTCATTTTTATGGCTTATGAACTTTTCAAAGGGTACAAATAGTACATCTTGCGCCCTATAATGTAATGGACCAAACTATTCCACAGGACTTTCAGCAATATTCCTCTTTGTGACATGAAGTCTAAAAGACAGACACACAGACTAGGAAACAGAGCAGTTTTAAAACCTTTAACAGATAAAACAACTTCTTGCAAATCTAAGCAACCACGATTTATCAGGGAATAAACTGAACTAAGTCATTATTTCATTGCAATTTTATCAGCCTCAGTTTTGGAGCTCTGATCTCAACAGAGGGAGGGACAGTAGTGTAAAATTACAGATCAGAGTATGATTTTAACTGACTTTGGATCAGTGTTTTTAATGAGCTTAGATTTTGAGCATTTGCCTGCTAGAATAATTGCCTGCCAGTTTTGGAAAATATTACAGATCTAATTTTTTTTATGTTAAAACTGAGAGTAAAACTGTTTAACCATTGCCAAAATAGTGAATCTTCTGTATGATAATATTATGTCAATAAAATATCTAAAAGGTTTGTTGACATTGTCTGGACTTCTACACGTCTATGAATTTCCACAGAATGAGCAACAAAGAAACTAAAATGAAATCACTTAAAATAGGTCAATAATAGGCTCTGAGCTGTAGCAAATCTTCAAGATGGGATTCGCATTTTAATGCCAAAATTGTCATAAACTAAAAGCTTTTCATCTGTTCATAATTATGCAAACAGTTTTGTGCCACATTAAAATCTGTGCTGTGATATCTCCAAATGTTGAGTACTCACAAGTCTGAATTAGAAATGCATGTAGGGTATTTCAGCAAGAGTCAAATGATAGACATGGGCAAGCAACTGGTGCTGGTCAGGCATCTGTCAAGAGACCGCCAGCCAGCACCAAGGCACCATGGAGCATTTTCATTAAGGGTGAGAAAATATATAAAAAACCTTTTATTATCAGTGTCCCAGAAGACTACTTGCTTCCTACAAATACATCTTCATCTCTGAGTCAAAACAAAATAGAACAGGATCGAACAGATTAGTTCCAGTTGGAAGGATCTTACAACGATCATCTAGTCCAACTGTTGCTACAAAGAGCAAGTTCCACAGCTTCTGTCTGGGACTAGTACTATATTAAAGATTTAAAGGCAGCTTCAACTGAGAGAAATATTTTTAGATAGTACAGGTTTTAGGTGAATTTAATGCGGGAAGAATGTATGATGTAATGAGAAACAGAACAGTGAGCAGCACAGTGGCGGCATCAATCAATTGCTGCAAAATACCCAGTGGTATTGACTGAAGTGAGTGATGAGCAGATTCATTCTCATGTGTAATGTGGGCTCCGGGGATCATTTCTGGAGTGACCCAGGACAGTTTCTCTTCAGCACAAACATGCAAATGTGGGTTGGAACAAGGCAGAAAATAGCATTCAGGTAGGACATTGCAACAACTGTTCGTGAACATGAAGCAGAGGAGAAGCAGCCCATACAATCTGTGGAAATAAATCTTGCAAATAACAAGCAGCAATATAATGCTTTTTTACTACTGAGTCTGATCTCCTTGTCACACAAATCCAACCCAGTACATTCAGCCTTGTCTCTGAATCCAAGGAAGGATGGCTGAGCCCTGCCTGGGCTCTGCTTTTCCCCTCATGTGTGGATTACGGTGAGCTCCTGGCCCTCCCAGCAGTGCCACAAAGAAAAACTGCTTGGGATCTGCTTGTTTGTTCTTTAGGAAAGTAATTTCCTTTGAGGGAGGAAGTTTTTGATTGTACATGGCTGAGTGAGAGATAAATTAACTCAAAAACCATCTTGTCCACTTCTTGGCTGCATCTTTAGAAAGAAATACTTCATGCTCCAGTGAAACACTGCTCTGCAGTGGGAGGAGGAGCAGGGCAGGAGATCACCTTGGCAGAGTGAAGCAGGTGTCTCAACCATCCCTCTTTTGATCTTCAAAGGTGGTAACGCTCAGTTTGGAGCTCACTCAGCTATGCTATAGCCACCCACCCCGCAGTACATAAAGATCTAACTAAACCTGTTCTTCATTTCAGGTTTTTAAGTGCCTGGGGCAGAGAGGAGCACACACAAGTAACAAGTAATCCTGATATTTCAGCAGAAATGGTTGAACCTGTGGGTAACCATTATGTTATAGCCAGACCTGTATACTCGGAGAATGCATTCAATGAAGAGCATGAGAAATTGCAGAGATACCATAAAACCTTTTGGGATCACCTGAAACTCTATTTTAGGTAAGGAGCTTTTTTTTTTCATAGATCTAAGAAGCAGTCCTGACTGCTCTTGGACAGCATGGACTCCATCTTGACAGTGTCCATCTCCCATTCCAACATGGCAAGTGAAAATTCATTGACTAAATTCAATGTCAGATTTTTCTAATTCATTTTGACTACTGTTACCCTTAGAAGTCTTCCTGCAGCTGTATCTAAGGTAGCTTCTCTTTTTCTGGGCCCTTGGCACCACAGACTCTAGGAGGACCTTACTGCACCCTTTCAATACTTAAAGGAATCTTATAAGAAAGACATACTCAGGCTTTTTACCATGGCCTGTTGCAGCAGGACAAGGGATAATGGTTTTTAAACTAAAAGAGGGTAGATTTGGACTGGATATCAGGAAGAATTTTTTTATGATGAGGGTGGTGAGGTACTGGCACAGGTTGCCCAGAGGGGTGGTGGATGCCCTGTCCCTGCAAATGTTCAACGTCATATTGGGCAGGGCTCTGAGAAACCTGACCCAGTGGGTGGGTGGCATGCCTGCTTACTGGGGTGGGGGTTTGGATTAGATGGCCAAAGAGGTTGCTTTCCAACCCAAGCCATTCTAGGGTTCTATGAGAATTTGGGTTGGAAAGGACCTCTGAAGGCCACTGGATATACCTTGAAGCACAGATGGCAGTACAGGTTGATCAGGGCTGTGTCTGAGATTTTGACTTCTGGCAGCGAGAACCTGAATCCTTCCCCTTTCCTCACCTCTCTGAAGCAGGCTGTGATTCAGGCAAGCCGGTCACTGACAAAATTTTGTCCCCTTGTGCCTTTGCAGCTGCTCCCCACAAAAGGTCAAAAAAATTGCTTTGGGTTTGTTTCCAGTCGTTTCCTGGCTGCCGGCGTACCGCTTCAGGGAGTGGGTCCTGAGCGACATCGTCTCCGGCGTCAACACGGGGCTCGTGGCTGTGCTGCAAGGTACCTTTGGGAAATGTGTGTCCTGACACAGCCTGCTAAGCCAGGTGCCAAGGCACTGCTGGCTTCAGCCTGCACCACATACGCCACCTTCCCTGGGCCTCTGTCTTTACAGGTCTGGCCTTTGCTTTGCTGGTGAATGTCCCCCCCAGTTATGGGCTCTATGCAGCATTCTTCCCTGTCCTAGTCTATTTTATCTTTGGCACATCGAGACATATCTCAGTGGGTAAGTTCAGGCACACCACTTGCCCTCCTCACTGATGAAGAAGTACGTGCTGCCTCTTCAGATCTTTTAACAAGTGCCTTGTGCTGCTCAGGTCCCTTCCCCGTCCTGAGCCTCATGGTGGGAGGAGTTGTCACCAGGCTGGTCCCTGATGACAGCACTGGAAATAATTCCACAAATACCTCAACAATAGACAGTGAGAGAGTCATGGTGGCTGCATCTGTAACCTTCCTTTCTGGGGTTATTCAGGTTGGTAAATGTATGTGTTTGTGCACCTATGTAAACAGATGGAGGGGGGCCTGACTGTCCTCTCTGGTTTTTGCTGTTGTAGTTACCATAATTATCCCCTTCCACTTTCCATGTAACCAACCCTGGCTCACTGATTAGGAGACATCTCTTCCCTCCAGTGACGAGGCACTCACATGTGCTGTAAAATCCTTGGTTTTGCAAGGCCTGAGCCCACAGCCCACACAGCTGCAACCTACACCTACAGCAAAAGACAATCTGCTGGATAGGAAAAAAGTAGCTGTGAAAGTAATGTGAATGATGCAGATGCACCAAGGGGATTATAAGGTCTGACTTGCAATAGTAAAATATTTGGATTTGTTTTTTAAAAAAATCCATTTATCCTTACTCCCTAATAAAGAATTCCTACAGTTCCTCCCTAACATACTGATATATTTGTTGCTTTGTGGAGCAAAGCACTATGTGAAAATATAGGAACTGAAAACCCTGGAAACAAGGATGTATATTTTAGCTATAAAATGAAAAGAATAGGTTTTAACTGTTGTAGCAATTACTCCTACTAATATTAGGCCCTCTGTTGCTAAATGTCGACTTTTCTTGCAAGACAGTACATTACTTAATCTCTGGATGGATGGGATTAGGTGAAAATCTTTGCTTTCATTAAGTATGGCTGTCTTTCTTTCAAAGAATGCTTAAAAACACAAATGAATCCCACTGACCTATGCTCATTTTGTGTTTCAGTTGCTTCTGGGAATTTTCCGGTTTGGATTCATCGTTATTTATCTATCACAATCATTAATCAGTGGTTTCACGACTGCTGCAGCTGTCCATGTTTTGGTATCTCAACTGAAATTCATGTTTCAGCTACCTGTCCCTGGGTTTAATAAACCATTTGGCATCATCTATGTAAGTGCTAGGTGCTCATTATTTGCTAATGCTATTGATGTACTTGTGATGTATTTCCAACTGTGTATCACAAGGCAGTGATAACAATCCACCATAAAAACTGCAAAGCAGAAGGAAAAATGGGAGAAAAACAAGGGATATTATTAGTAGATATTATTAGATATTATTAGTAGTAGTATTTGACCAATCTTTAAGTTTATTTCCAAGCACCAAGTTACACCTCATTGGGATAATTAGATAATATTTACTATTTTGTGTTGGCATATTTCCATTAAGCATTCAACTCTGCCTTAAAGATTTAATTATTCATTTTTACTGGACTGATATTATACATATTTAATTTGCATAAGACTCTGTGAGGGCTGTTGGATGAGAAAGGAGGGAGAAGAAGGACAGGAAGGAAGGGAGAGAAAGGCACCTGCCTGGCAATACCATTGCTCACATTTCCTATCATGGACATGCCTGTTGTTCCAACCCTCTCTCAGGGGCAAATCTGGAGGAGAGGGTCACAAGTTAGTGGAAAGGGTCTTATTGCAAATGCTTCCTCATTTGGCAGCTGCACATACATTCATGGGGGCTTGCAGTCCACATCATGCCCCAGGGAATAAATCCCAAACAGCACAATCCTTAGAGGCGTTCAGCTTCTTCTGGAAGAGATAGTGCTTATTGTGCCAGGGCACGACCGTTTCTAAAGCACCACATGTTCTTCCTGATTCTGCAGACTCTGGAGAGCATTTTCAGCCAGATCACACAAACAAACGTTGCTGACCTTGTCACATCACTGATTGTCTTGCTTATCGTGTTCGTGGTAAAAGAAATGAACGATCGGTACAAGGAAAAGTTACCAGCTCCCATCCCGATCGAGCTCCTTGTGGTGAGTCACTTCCTTTGATTTTGCAATTGCTCCACGTTATGACATGGGAATCAGAGTTTTAACTATTTCTTCTCCTGTTATCCATTAAATGATGCGTTATCATTTTACCTATAAAGAAACATTTACAGCATTCAGAAGCTATTGTGAGATGTTTCACTCCCACATAGCTGTTCTTAACTGAACATATCTGTGGTGTTATAAACTATGAATTCTTTTCCTTGTACAGAATTGGCTCTGACACCAGCCAGCTGCAGTCTCACAGCTGAGGCCCCTCTGCACCACACTTGCAACCATACGCTGAAGTCCTGGGCGTCTATGGCCCTACACAAAATTATTTTGCCCTCCAGCAGCAGAAGGTTTTGCCCACTCTGAGCAGCAGAGGGATGGAGGAAGCCTCACAGGGGCAGCAAGCCCCTAAAATCCTGGAGGATGTTGCATAGACTCAAGCAGCACTTGTTTTCCCCCAGAGTCATTACAACACCTTGTTAGAACATACCTGGTTTACTGGGTGGGATGATCTCTGTTGTTATTAAGATATTCTGTTACAATCTGTGTGATTTATGAATCTATCCAAACCGATACCTGTAAGATCATTCAGGAATGATGTCTGAACAGCAGAGGGATGTGAAAACTTGGGGCATAATTCTGCCACTGGTGATGAGGCTGCACAGTGTGTAAGAGAAGGAAGGTGTTTAATATATTCTTCACACTCTTGCTTTAATGTGCCTAATGGAAGCGTGATTTATTATCTTTCAGACAATCGTAGCAGCACTGATTTCCTATTATTGCAACTTTGAAGAAAAATTTGGAGTAGCTGTTGTTGGAAAACTAGAGGAAGGGTAAGTTCACCAGTGGAGTAAAATGCTCTCTTTAGTTTGGCAGTGTTAAATGAGTTCAGCTATATTTTGGATTAAAATTATCTGCTTCATCTTCTTTCAGTAGGTAAATAAACATTTTTCTCTCAATTATTTGACACACTTTCAGTACACAGAAGTTACACACTAGAGCACATCTCCTACTCATCAAGGAGTATACTAAGACATGTAATAATTGTGTCCTTCACATTCTGAGACAGCTGGTGAGCAGGAGGTGGATGTTTGTCTTTTTTATTGGACTACTCACTCCTGAACTCCTCCATTTCCCTCACAGTACATGCACAGTTCAGCAGCCACCAGCAGCCCTGGGAAGCCACCAGGACACTGCACAATTCTCCTGCCTGGTGCCATAGCCAGCCACCAGCATCTGCTCAGCACCATTATCCTCCAGAGGCTTAAACATCTCCCTGTCCAGGACTATATCCACATAAAGGTTATTTCTCCACATATAGAATATATAGGCTATGCCAGAATTTTGGCATAAAGAATCATGAGGCACACGTTAAGTTAAAAAGAGGGAGGAAGACATTTACTAGGACAGCAGAGTGACTCTGGGGTGGTCTCTGTAGCCTCAGGGGTGTTTGCAGGTGAAGTTTGCAGAGGAACAGCTATTTCTACTCAAGAGTCTCCTTTCTTCAGATATCAGTTCACTGGAAAAAAAAACAAAGAAGGGGGGGAAATGTCCAGAGAGGAATTTTCCCTAGGATCTGCAAAAGAGTCTTAGCCATCTCCTTAATGAGTAGAGTTTTTTGTCTTTCAGGTTTCACACACCTGTTCCACCTGATGTAGGCTACCTCCAGGAATGTATTGGTGATGGCTTTTCCATTGCAATCGTTGCGTTTGCAGTGGCCTTCTCTGTGGCTAAAGTGTATTCCATCAAACATGACTACCCTTTAGATAGCAACCAGGTAGGTAAATAACACAGAGATCAATATACTGCATTTATCAATGGGAAAAAAAGTCGTTTTAGGAAAGCTTTGCCTTGTGAATAATTGTCACGAACCAGCTCTTAAGAACAATCTCTTTTATTTTTATTTCAGGAACTAATTGCTTTTGGGCTGGGTAATATAGTTGGTGGATCATTCAAGGGATTTGCCTCCAGCACTGCTCTGTCAAGATCAGGTGTGCAGGAGAGCTCAGGAGGCAAAACACAGGTATAGAAGACAACAGGTCATGATGACATTTAATGAAAGACAGCTCTTTTTTCCTAGATAACCATAATGCCATATTCATTGTGGAACTGTTCTCTCATGCAGATTGCTGGCATTATCTCATCTATCATTGTTTTGATTGTGATCTTGGCCATTGGGTTTCTCCTGGCACCATTACAGAAGGTATTCACTGATTTCATCTAATGATTCCTCCTGCTTCCTAAAGACAGGGGGCCAATGCATGAGCACATTGTGAGTGTTCACAGACTTCACTGGGAGCTAAATAGAATTTGAAAAGCTTGGTTCTTCTTCCCACATTATGCTAGAGAGGACAACTACATCTGGTCCCTCAAAGGGAACACAAGTACCCAAACACCAAAAAACCCAGCACTAACTTTCAAGTGTCAAAAATAAGTGGGATTTACAGCCTCAAGTCAGACACCTGCACTGCACCATAGCTGGGGGTTTTCCAGCAGCAGTGATACACCAGGAACAGCTTCCCGGCCTTTCAGCTGCACTTTGGGCCTATTTGTACGATCTTTTAATTCCTAATGTTCTACATTTTCTTTGCTTGCTTTAACATGTAACATGTGTTTTGGTCTTTTTAACAGTCAGTCCTTGCATCTTTGGCTCTCGGCAATTTGAAAGGAATGCTCATGCAGTTTAAGGAAGTACGCGTCCTCTGGAGAAAGGACAAGTATGACTGTGTAAGTTGAGTTGCCCAAGCACCAGAAGTTCAATGCTCTGAAAAAGTAATCTATCATACAAATTTTCATTTTTTTATCCCTATTTTACTTCACTAAACAGAAAATACAGTAGTTGCATCCCTTTTTTACTGGTATACCCCTTGCTTATGTTTTCCATTTTGTCCCATTTATTTTGAGTCATTCTCACTCTTAGCTTCATTTTCATCCATTTCATTGAAATCTATTAAAATAGTGTATTATATAAAGTCAAATAGAGACAGTTACAGAAAATGCCTAAATAACAGAAAATATCCAAATATCTACTGCATTGACTAAGCATTCAGGGACACTTTCTCACAATCACACAATGTGTTATATGGAAGATACACAGCAAGAAACAAATGAAAACTGGGACTTGAAGGGTTTACTCCAAATGGTAAAGCTTGTGGCTAGAGGGAAGGACTCATTACCTCTCAGAAAATTTAGCCTCACAAACGGTTCCAGGCCTCAGTTTTCCCAGCTATCCAACAGTTATTTGCCCCATGAAAATGCTTTGAGCTCTGTGGCTAAAAGTTATTCAGTATTATCTAAGCATTTATCAGTTGTGTACAATCACAGCACCTGTATTTGCACATTTACAACTCTCAGCTTTACCAGATGTCTGATTTACTTCTAATCTTGCCTTTCTGATGGATTTTCATTCAGCATTTAGTGAACCCCCCATCCCATTTTAAGCCTTTATTGTCTAGAAATCGTTGTCCCTATGAACACTCCCTGGTGCTGATTGGTGACTCTGGCCCTGTTTTACAAGGAAAAAAAACCTCACCGAAAGCAGATGGACATTCTGGACCAGATCTGAGATCTGTTCCTGCTCCCACCCTGAGCTCATGACCCAGGTTCTTGACATGCTCATAATGTTGCCATCCACCGTCTCATTACAGGTTATATGGGTGGCAACCTTCTTAGCTGCCTTCTTTCTTGGCCTGGACATTGGACTAGCAACAGCTGTGGCATTCCAGCTGCTGACAGTGGTGATCCGCTCCCAGATGTGAGTTCTTGTTGAATGCAGTGATATCCCAGGGCCTCCTGCTATAAGATATCTCCTTCTGTACCAAGAAGGGCAACAGCCCTGTCTGTGCCTTGGTCTGTCCATCAACTGCGCATGGAAAAATAACTTAAAGGCATAAACCTTTGGATGTGGGGCTTGCTTCAGTGTGCCACCCCAGCTGAGATGGTTTCATTTGATCCTTCCCATCCCCCCAAGTTTTGATGTGGGACACCAATAATTGTGTGTACGTTTGCTCACAGTCCAAGCTGCACTGTTTTGGCCAATGTTGGGAGAAGTAACATCTACAGAAACAGGAAGGATTACGCTGATGTAAGAAATGTCTCATTTCTTTTACCACCTGCTGCACCTGTGCTTCTATAGCAAACATTGCTACTGACCCTTTTACTTCATTTTACAGATCTATGAGCCAGAGGGAGTGAAGATTTTCAGATGCTCCTCTCCGATCTTCTTCGCTAATATTGAATTCTTCAGAGAGAAACTCATCACTGCTGTAAGTGTCTGGGGCTGTTCTGAACATATGAATTGTGTGACACGTTAAGGTGGATAGAGTTTCCCAATAATTACTATATATGCAGTCATCCCACAGTTCAAGGGTGACTTTTCATTATACTGTTGCCACTACTCTAATATAACATGTATGCTACCCCCTCTGAGAAAGAGAACAGCCTGACTCATGCTGAACTTACACCATAGCAATGTTTATACTATATTTATACTTATACCATAACAACACATATTTTAAGAAGAAAGGAGTGCAAATACAGATAATATAGAGGGAAATTTATTTTATTTTCTTTTATTTGCTCTTGTATTATTTACACACAGTTTACTCACCTTGGCCCAAGAATGTAACCACAACAGTCAGAAGAATGCCAAATGGAATCATTCTATCAAAGGGGTCTTAACATCTTTCCTAACAAACTGGTGAATGCAGCCAGTCTTTCCATAACCAGCACAGAGATCCAGGACCCCTGAGCCCCACGGTCTGAATGAGGCCCACCATCCCCAGCCCAAACACAACTTGCACCATAACCTCCCGTTCCTGCTGCTCTTAGTGGGGAGTTGATAAGCAGTGACTCCCCTGAGCACCGGTAATGAGCAGGTCATTCTTCACTTGAGGGACTGAAACTGGCAGAGGAATGAGGGAATCTGACTCATTTGGTTCTCCCTGTGCTTGGCTTTCACCTCAGAAGAGCCTGAAGTTTTTTTCCTCTGAGTGCAGATGTTCACGCCTCTCTTTCTGTACAAATACAGATACTTCTAACACCTTTCTCCTCTACATGGATGAGGCAGAATACTTGCAGGAATTTAGTATTTAGGCTAATTTCATTATTAGCCCAATTTACCTGCCATCTAATTCTCTTAAAACCAGCTCAGAGGTTCAAGAGACACGCAGACAACATGATAAAATCTGGCTTTCTTCTTCAGGAAAAAGAGTGGGTGAATGACCCGCACTGCTGCAGTCAGATGGCACAAAGCAGATACAAACCATGAGCTCTCAGGTCTTGGTCACCTGGGTGACCACCTCATGATGCAGATGAGTAGGACGTGCCAGCACTGTGCCAGCCCACTGGAGTTACTGGCCTGTGCCAAGCACTGTCACTGCCATAGTGCTGTCCATGCTGGTGTGCTGAAGCAGTACAGATAGCCCTGCCTCATTTACAGCCATGCCCATAGATATCCTTCCCTAAAACGAGCCCTTGTTTGAATTTGGGAAAAGTAGTAGACAACATCAAGTTCCAACTGTGGTCATCATGACTGTAACAAAAAACCATATGAGATGCTTTGTCCTTCCCCTGGTGTCACAGAGGTGTTTCTTTGTTTAATTACTCAAAGTGCTATTTTTGCAGGTTGGCTTCAACCCACTGAGAGTCCTGAGGAAACGCAATAAAGCTCTGAGGAAGATTAGGAAGATGCTGAAGAAAGGAGAGCTGCAAGTGACACCGGTATGCAAGGCAACCCCCTGAGGGTGGGGGGGAGTTAACCAAGCTCCCTGGTTTTACATGGCAGAGAAGGGCCTCATAGCCTCCCTTCTTAATTAGGTACACTATTCCCCAAGTTGCCACTTCATGACATAAACACATTAAAAACTAAGATTTTAAATGGCTCCACAGTTAGAGACCCCCAGATTTACCACGGACACAGCTTGTATATGTCCACTGGACCTTTGCTTGGCAGCAAACAGCAGGATCAGATCTCACAGAGGTGAATATCTTTCTGCATCAATGGTAGGATAAAGCTGGTTTTCTCCCAGCTGAAATCCTGCATGCCTTTTGTCGACTTGTTCCAAAATTACTGAATTAAAATATATCTGACAACTGGCTTCAGGAAACAATAAAAAGCCATCATCAAATGATTATGATGATGATTAAATAATTTCCATATTCTCCAGACAAGGGAGAGACAGGACTTTCCAGGTGGGTCCTGCTCTGTCTCATGGGAAGATCAGTTGTGCATTGCCATTACTCTTGCCCTTGTGTAAGAAGTACCCCTACCCTGGCTGGGTACTAAAGAAGAGAACTAATTATGACATTTTCCTATGTCAACACAGAAAGGCTTGATTTGCATGGCTAAAACTACGTATGAGTCAGATGAAGAGTTAGACAACAACAGGATAGAGGAGCTGGACCAGCCCACCATCATGACAGACCTGCCCATTCGGATCAACTGGGGCACTGACATCCCCCCTGGCATCAGTGTGCCCCAGGTCAACCTCCACAGCATCATTCTGGATTTCTCATCAGTGTCCTTCCTCGATTTTTCTGCCATGACAATCCTCCGAAAGGTAATCACAATTCACAAGACAAACAGTGATCAAATGACAGAAAAACTGACAAATGCAGTTACACTTGAGGGATATGCATGAGCGAAGGGATGGTGCCCAGAGGGACCTGGACAAGAGTGGGCTCATCTGAACCTCATCAAGTTCAACAAGGCCAAGTGCAAGGTGCTGCAAGTGGATCAGGGCAATCCCCAGTATCTATACAGACAGGGGAATAAATGGATTGAGAGCAGTCCTGCAGAGGAGGAGATGGAAATTGGTGGATAAAAAGTTGGACATGACCTAGCAACATGCACTCAAAGGCCAGAAAGCAAATCATATCCTGGGCTGAATAAAAAGAAGTGTGACCAGCAGGTGATCCTTCCCCACCCTCATGAGAGATTCTACTCCACTCTCATGAGACTTCACCCGAGGTACTGTGACCACCTGTGGGGTCCCCAACACAGGAAAGACATAGGCATCTTAGACATGGCTCTCATCCAGACATCTTAGGTCTGGATGAGAGCCCTGGAAAGGATCAGAGGCCTGGAGCATCTCTTCTTTGAGGAAAGGCTGAGAGAGTTGGAGTTGTTCAGCCTAGAGAAGAGAAGGCTATGGCATCGCCATATGGCCTTTCCTTTCCATACTTAAAGGGAGCCTATAAAAAAGCATGGAGAGGGACTTCTTACAGGGGTATACAGGACAAGAGGCAATGGCTTTAAAATTAAAGAGGGCAGGTCCAGATTAGAAAAAATCTTTTGCTGTGAGCATGGTGAAATACTGGAACAGATTGCCTAGAGAAGCTGTGGATGCTTCATCCCTCAAACTGTTCAATGGCAAGTTGGATGATGCTTTGAGCAACCTGCTCCACTGTAAAGTGTCCCTGTCCAGGGCAGAGGTTTGGAACAAGATGATCTTTTAGGTCTCTTCCGACTGAAACCATTCTATGATTCTATTCTGTGTTTGTAGTCTGCTTCTTAAAGGCACTGCTACAGGGACTGGAAGGCCAGTGGCAAACTTTGAGTTTATGTGAATTTGAATGTACATTTTCTACAGAAAACGTTTAGGAAATTATTTAAATAATCAATATAAATTGTCTTGGAATTGAAGTGTTGGCTGTGGTACCCTTTCTTCACCTAGTAAAATTTTGGGAAGCTTTACAGAAATGTAGATATGAAATATGGCTTTAAACACCCAGCTGGTGTTGGAACATTGGAGTTCCATTTCTGCTTCTGCTTTTGCTTCCCCAGATGACCTTGAACAAAGCAAAGGGCACAACATTTTCATCAGTAGTAGCTACAGTTAACTGTCTAGAGACACAAAGGCTGTGTAAGTCTATTTCCATAGGAACTAAAGACCTATTGTGACAGTGGGAACTGCAGTTCTGCTCAACTTTCCAGTTATAAAAATCTCACCCAGAAGATTATGAAGTAATTTTTTTTAGTTTCATCATGGATCATGTGGATACAACAAAGCCATACAACTTATGAAAGACCACCTACTTCTCTGTGAGCTAAACATTTTCAACACTGCCTCTTTTCAAACCGCTTGGCCATCCCTGTCTGCAGCCATGTGAAGGCTTTGTCCTGCCTCTATGTGCAAGAGTTTGAGTCTAGAGCCACTTACCATCATAGATCTTAAATATCATAGAGTGGTTGGTATATTTGCTCTGGCTAATCACTGTAATGGTAATCAATAAGCCCAGCAGAATCTAAATGGTGCCTCCTTCTGGTTTAACAGATTTTGAAAGAATTTATCCGGCTTGACATTGACGTTTACATTGCTGGGGCATACGGTGAGTACTTGCCTTTGTTTTGGTATCACCACAGATGCCTTGTCCCACTGCCTCTCCTGTTGACCACTGAGTATCGATGTGGGGGGTCACCCAGTTTTACCTTCCAGTCTTGGATAGCAAACAGGTCCCACTAACTGGAGGTGTTGTCCCTCCCTTGCTGTCCCCAAAGGGCTGGGAGCATGTGTGATGGCTCCTTTTACCTAAAGCCACTGCTGTGCTGTGGCTGCAGGACCCACTATAATGCACCCTGGCCTAGGCCTTAAATAAGAAAAGGGCCTCAAATTCCTTCCTGCCTGGCATAGAGCAGGGAACATGGGATGGACATTTATTTCTACCCTCTTTATATCCATAAAGCCATCTGCTCTAATAAATAAAACAGTGCATTGTATCAGCAACTCCTGTGTTCACTCAGTGGGAATGTTTAGGATACACAATTTCTTCCTTTTTAAGGCCTGCAGGTCACTTTGTGCTTTGCTTTTGTTCCCTCACAGAGGGTCTCCTGGACAAACTGGAGAGAAGTGCATTTTTTGATGAAGAGATTAAGCCATCCATGTTTTTCCTCACCATTCATGATGCGGTTTTACACATTCTGCTGAAGAAGGACACAGCCAGCTCCCCCAAATTGAAGCTTACTGAGGTAACACTACAGTCTTCATCTTTCATCACTTTAGCACCTTTCCAGTATTGCCAGGCTCCCAGCAGCGCCCTGCACAGCTGTGTGTGCTACACTGTCTCTATTTTCAAAAAGATAGTTGTTGGTCTCCAACCAAATTGAAGAGCAAGAGTGGCTCTGGGTTCAGGTGTGTGGAAAACCTTTCACTCCTTTCATTTGTGAAAGGAGTGAATAATTCCCATGGGTGGCTGGCCTGGCTGTGGAGTTCAAGTCACCTCTTTGGGAAGAACAGAGCGCCCATCCAGCAGCAGTCCTCATGGTCACGCATCCAGCAGAGACTGCTCAATTTGTTGCAGTGGCTTTTGGAAGGCAGACTTTATGCTGCTTGCATATAGGTTATCCAGCCCTGTCTGGCCTCAAAAGGAGTGCTAAAGTAATGTGAATAAATTAGTACTGCCAGATTCGGTGATGGCCTTTCTGGGAATGTTCTTAAATCAAGAGCAAGAAAGGATCCCACATACAATAAATGTGTTTAAATGTACCAGACCCAGAATGCTGCTCATGTGGAAACTGTCTAATCCCACTTAGCTGAACTGGTCCAGATCTTCACCACCAGAGATGTGGTGGGGGTCATAGAAGCCTGACAAGTGAGAGCCTCCTTTCTTCTAGGTCAGCTTCCCAGATGCTCCCCCTGTTCCAGAGATTTAAAAATCAAAAGCTTCTTTAATGTGTAAAAGGAGAAACATGAAAAGAAAAGCACTCCATTTCCTAACTCCCAACTTCTTGTGCTCATTGCAGGAGAAGGGCAGAAGCAGTGACTACGTCATCATCCCCAGGAACGGACTGCGCAGCCGGGAGTGCACAGTAAGGCTCTGGCTATGGCTGTAGAAAATGTAGCCCAAAAATGCTGCTTGTGGGAATGGCTAGGACATGTAACAAAAGCATCTTCATACCTGAGCTCTTGTGTCAGCCCGGGGCAGAAAGCCACCAGACAGTTTATTGAAGGGATCTGACTTAGGGCAAAGCCTTGCAGGAGTAAGAGGGACGGGGCTCGGCTCACGAGCCCTGCGGTGTGCACGGAGCAGAGGGAAGGCACGCAAACGCTGCCCCACCAGGCTGCCTCACCTGCTCTCCTTGCCTGTCTACCATAGGTCCTCCATGATAAAGTCACTGGTAGAATGCCCCTGTGGCAGAGAAGTCAGCATTAGTCCAGTTTATCTAAATGTCTCAGGCAGAAGGGAAGTCTGGAGACAGAGATAAGGAAGGGACATATGCAGCCTTTGATCACAGACAGAGAGGAGGGCGGTACCCAGCACAGGGCAACCCTGGATGGAGGAAATGTCAGACCCCAGTCTTCCTACCCAAACGCTTTAGGGGATCAATTTACCAGATGACAGCTACCCTGGCTATTCCTTACAGAATGTGGACTTTTCTTTTTTATTCCCTACAGATTCCAACAGAAACAAGATTTTAGACTTAACTTCCTAAGTATAATATCCTCCAGCAACACAGTGTCACAGAAAATGAATGTGGATAGTGCGATGAGCATGAAGATGGAATGATACTTTTAAATACCTTAAGAAGGATTTACTACATATGGTTATGTTCCAGGTTTTGGAATGGGCTTGTTAGTCTTCATGTGTCTCTGTATATATAAAAGTATTTTTATATATATATGGAGGCTAAAATCACACAGATTTTCTTATTTCATACCACAGTTTGTAGACAACCTGTACAGTTACTTCAGAATCTATAAATATTTGAAATCTTGTATTGGATACCACAGAATAACAGTTAGGACTGATATTTTATCTTCAGCATGTATATAACTTGTATAAAGTTTTCTGGATGGTTTGTAAGATATTTAGTAGACTGAGTTAAACTTGCTCTTAGCTTACTACCACAAGCATAAGCACAGTGTACATACTGACTACAATATTTAATTTTGAAGATTGATCAGGAAAGACACAGGATTTTCAGATCAAAACATGATTCATTGATTTGGATTGGGCTTGTATAAAGAGCACAAGAGAGGATACATTTACAGTGAATCACTGTATATATATATATATAAAATATATGTGTGTGTGTGTGTGTATGTGTGTGTGTATATATATATATATAGTGAACCGCCATGGTTTCAGTGACTGCATGGCTGCATTTGTCCCTGCACCACCAGGGTAGCTCATGGTCAGTGAGACCCAGCCTGTGGACAGACTGGCCCCAGAACCTGGCTGGAGGAGCTGTGGGTGTGGAGCTGCCAGGTGGGCAGGCTGAATTGCCTGGATCTATGGAGAGATGGGCAGAGGGCTTCAGCTTAAAGAGTTTACTCTGATACTCTGCACAGCCCAGTCTGCACAACTGCCGTCAATTACCCCCTGCTGGAAGTCTAAGGCTTGAAGATGAGCTACATCACAACTTTCAGAGAAGAACACCCAGTGCCCAAAGTGACAGAACTTTTAATTTCACATAACAAGGGCTAGAGGTATAAAGACCTTCAGCTGAGAGGAAAATGGAACCATTCCTGGAGTCTGAAAGAAACAGCACTCTGAAATCACAAGTTTTTAGTTTTCAGTTTTCAAAGCCTTGTTTTGACTTTCAGTCAAGCTGGGGTGGCCAGAAATGTGCATTTGGACAAACAACATCTGCTTAATTTTTTTTTTTTTTTTAATCTGGAGTTATCTGATGAACTCTGCTAATGAACCAAGCTGGAAGTCAGTATTAAAATTGAGGAGATTTTGAATATAGAAAGAATTATGGGAGCTTGAAGACAGAAGTAGACAAGCTCAGCTTTCAGGAAACACTCATGCATTTGCACACGAGTAACAAGCTGGAGTTCTGTGGTGGGTGATCATGTGCCTGACCTGGTGCAGGAGCCGTGGCCCCTGGTGGCATCAGAGAGATGCTGCTTCCTGCAGACACCAGAGGGATGGTGAGCAGCTGTACCAACCCCCTGCTCTTCGGAGTGTGCCACAACAGATTCACTGTCAAGTACATGTCGTGTGCCAGATAATCAACACAGCAGTACCTGAAGACAGGTACAATGAGCACACTGCCAAATTGCCCTTCTAATGCAGTCTTCCAAAAAACATTGAATATAACACACTAGATCTTTCCAGAACAAGGAAGTTACTTGGTCACCACAATATAAGAAAGGTATTAAACTATCAGAGAGTGTCCAAAGGAAGGCAATGAAGATGGTGAAGTGATGCAGCTCTCCAGAGCCCCGCTGGCTCTGGGTTCACCCACACACTTTGCTGGACGGACCGTGCCGAGTGTGGGGAACTGTCACGGCTGTTATTGTGCCGGAGACAGAACCTTGGAGTCAATGCCCTACACAGGCAAACTGCTGTCAAGGAAGAGACAGAGGCGAGGGGAGGCTCGAGAATCCTGTAGGGCCAAAGGACCTTACTGTCCTCGAACAGAACAGGATGCAAGAGCTCTAAGCACCTCTGTGCACAGGGTTTTATATAGCAGCAAATAAGGGGCGGATACAAACAATGAACCAATGGGGTGTCTTGAGGGGGTGGAGTGAGGGAGGAATAAAGAGTTGACGTAGCTTATTTGGGACCAATGGGGACAAGGGGAGGAGGAAAGGGGTCACATGGGCCAATGGGGCGTCGAGGATTAGGGGATTTCCGAGGGGGTGGTTACATCAGGGATTGGCCCACGTGGGGATTGACAGGGAAGGGTCTGGAACAAGGGGCAGGGCTAGGGTGATGGACAGGGAAAGGGATGCACTGAGTGACAGGTGCTTGGGGGAGGATACAACCAGGGGAGGAACCGTTTAAGTGAAATCATGGGGAGAGCAAGGGCGAGCCATCACAAAAGGAATAGGAATAAAATGAAGGGCCACAACAGTGAAGGGCCTTGAGGAGAAGCTGTAAGAGGAGTGGCTGAGGGCACTTGGTCTGTTCAGCCTGGAGGAGACTGAGGACAGACCTCACTGCAGTTACAGCTTCCTCATGAGGGGAAGAGGAGGGGCAGACACTGATTTCTTCTCTGTGGTGACCAGTGACAGCACCTGAGGGAGTGGCCTGAAGCTGTGTCAGGGGAGGTTTAGGTTGGGTATTAGAAAAAGGCTCTTCACCCAGAGGGTGGTTGGGCACTGAACAGGCTCCCCAGGGCAGTGGTCACAGCAGCAGCCTGACAGAGTCCTAGGAGTGTTTGGGCAATGCTCTTGGGCACATGGGGTGACTTGCAGGGATGGTGCTCTGCAGGGCCAGGTATTGGAGATCCTTGAAGATCCTTGTGGGTCTCTTCCAACTCAGAACTGAATTCTGTGATTCTGTGATACTGTGCAATGCACAGGGGAAATTCCACTCTAAATACTCTGAACTTCAGGACTGAGCTCTCCAGTTCAAAAAAGATGAAATCAATGTTAATGAAGAAAATTGTTATGAGGATCTTTGTAAAATGGAGAGCCTGTATCTAAGGACTGGCAAAAAGAGAAATAGATACAGGAATTTAACCTAGGAGAGAGGAAAAGTTATGCAAGATAAATAAATAATTATGTCCTGTAAAGGGAAAAAAATTAACTAGCCAAACTTAAACATGAACAAGATATTAGAAGATGGTTCCTTATTCTCAAAATGGTCAGATCCTTTCTAGATAGAACAAGAGCAACAAAAAACTATTTTAAGAAGAGATTTAAACATGTTCATGAAAATCATGTTACCACATCATACCAATGTAAGCTGAACTGTCAGACTCAAGCTGTTCTTTTCAGTCCTGTGCTCATATGCACCTATACAGACCCAGGCAAACAGCCCCATCAAAAGCAATAGATGAAGTGCAGTATCTGGTGGAATACCACATACTGCTCTTCAAAACCATATGGGATTTTCTGACAGGCTTCAGGTTAATAAAAAATACTATTTTTTAAATTGCACATCTTAGAACAATTCATTTCTATACTAATGACTCTTCTGACATACCACAGTGCCACAGAGGATAAATCCCCTTTCCAAAACTATTCACCATTTCTTAAATGGACATGGTACATAGACAGCCTTGGCCAGAGAGCTTTGCACTCCCATGTCACACGTCAGCTATTTGCCATATTTTTAAACCACCCTACTCCTTATTGTTCAGTGTTGACACCAGCAGCAATTGTACTTCTGATGCTTTATGAGATTTTCTCTCCAGGTACTGGTTATTTCTGAAACAGTTACTCCAATGCTAGCATTTTTTCTGGGCAGTTTACCCTCATGCAGATTATAGCATCTTGTTGTGAGATACTGTGGTGATGCAGACTTACTGCTTCATTTTTGAGACAGGGACCTTCAGAAACCTGGCTATTTAGGTTTCTAAACATCCTGCACTGGGTGCTGTCGCTACTCAGTTAGAGCACTACCATTTACTGCACTTTAGTATTTTACTCAAGAATTAAGCAAAAAGGCAAATTCCATACCTGCTTTTTGGAGAGCTGACAGGCATCATGTTAATTCCTCTTCACATGTCCTGAGCTTATCTCTCTTCAGCACAGTGCAGATGCTTTGTAACTAAGTAATAATTTTACAGCCAGCCAGAGGGATAGAACATGGAGAAGCCACAGAGCCAGTGATGCTCAAGCCTACTCTCAAGCTGATTATCATTTTGCGGTGCAGTGTGAAACACAGAAACAAAAAATTAAAAGTGTTTATTCAAGGTCTTAGGCCAAATGGATTTTAGGGGTTTATAACATGCAATCCTGTATTTTTTTTCAATTTCAACCTGAGTTCCTATTAAGGAAGAAGTATCCTTAAGCACTTCCTTACTGAAATGCTACTCACAGTTCTCTATTCCTCATCCCCATGCCGAATGTGGAGAATTTGTTTTCTCAGTTTGTATGCATAGCTCCCTTCTGCTTCCTAAGAAGATGCCTGAAAGTTTACCTGACCCAGAAATGGCAAAGAACAAGTTGAGGAACAATCATCAGCACTTATGTGATTTTGTTTAGTGGAGGAAATAATTGACCATAAATTATCTTGGAGGTGTGTTCAAGCATTGGTTTCCACAAATAAAACTGAAGAAAATTCTTGATGAGTGACACATACTTACTTCTATTAGTTACTCATTTGGGTTTTTTCCCTAAGCAGTTATGCTGAAATCCTTTTGTGAAACATTGCTACATAAAAATGGAAACATTCCTGCCACCTGCAGACACTGTCACTCTTCCCATTATGAGAAGTGTATTACAATGAGCCCTACTAGCACTCAAAAATCACTTGAATTGTATTATCAAAATTACTCACTAAAGTTTCACAATGACTGAGCTAATTTACCAGCTTCCTGCCGCTATTCTACCCACACATTTCTGGATGTATGCTGCATTTTTTAATATTTTAATCTCTTGTACTCATGAACTGAGTCTATACTGACTCAGTTTTAAAAAAACAAGAAAAAATGTTAAAAAACAAGAGAATACACCAACAAATTAATGCCTCAAACTCAAGAGAATAAAGAGATCCCACTTAGAGTAGGGAAAGTTTCTAAAGTTGGTGACTCATAACTAAGTCAAGACTAAAAGGGGATTGAAATGTTATCATTTTCACTCACATTACCTAAACAAATGCAGCCAGTTCAGTTTGCAAACTGGTCAGTGTGAATCACTAGTATGAGTATAATATATCTGAACACAGTGTAAAAACTCACAATTGTGAAGGGACAATTACTCTATCAAGATGATTCATGAATTGCTAAGAATTGTTTTTAACACCATAGAATAAATATGAAGGAAATGCAACTTGTGTAATACTGGTAATTTACTTTAGAAATGTAATCAGGATGAAAATGAATCCAAACCTTGCACAATTCTCTGCTGCACTGGACTCTGTGTCATACATATGAAAAGTTCAAATTTATTTCCCATACATTCAATATTCCACTGCAGCTCCAATCCACTGTGCTCCTCCAGTTTCCCAGGCTTGACAGGAACTTGTGCCTGCTTTTGTCAGCAGCCTAGTAACACACACAGAGAGAAACAGCTCAAAATCAGACCCAAGTTTTACAGAGAAGAAAACAGTTTAAGAAGATAGAGGTGTTTCAGACTTGATCCACAGGGAAAACATATCTGCAAATGTGTTTTTGATAACACCTGACTTTCACTAAGGGGAAGACAGTTTTTCTCTCTTGCTATGTGTGCAAATTCCAAAGTTGACTTAGGTAATAGTAGAATTACTTCCACTTCAGTTTTTAACAAAGTTTTTGACAGTCTTTGAGAGCAGGAAGTGAAAAGAAGTGGAAAATGCATCCAGTAAGATTTTATAATTCTCTTGGATCAGATTTTTAAAAACTAATTCACAGTTTTAATTTTTCTTTTTAAAAGGCATGAAAAATATGACTTATCACATGTAGGTAACCAGTCATTATGTTAACAGTATTAAAAAAAACCCACCACAAATAGAAAGTATAGTTCACACACCTGGTCCCCTGGTTATAAAGTATGCATGGCTGCAGGCAATTCTTTAAGCAAAGTTAGAGATGGAATCAATGATAAAGTGTAAGGAGACAAGTACCTAAAGAACAGATGATTTCAGGCCATCTGCTGGTGTCCTTTCATTCTTTCCATGGTGAACACAAACCAACATCAAACTCTTCTTCATTGCTTATTTGACATTGTTAGAAGAACCTGCGATGGCTGACAAATTTAAATGTCAGAGTTCTCTTTAAAACCTGGGGTCTGCTTGGCAATGCTTTGGGAAGGAGGTCACTTCCACAGACAAGGGTATTTATTCAAATTAAACATAATTAATTAAATTCAAATATTTGTCTTTACAGTAAGAAAGGAATCTAAAGAAATCACATTTCATCATTTCTAACATTGTCAATTACACAATTAAATACAACACATGAATTTTGTAACCTCTCAGTAAAATGACCAGGTATTTTAAAAAAAACCCAAACAACCCAACCAACAAATCCAGGAAAAAACTACCCTAAAACATACACCAAACCCATAAACAAATTAAAAAGACAGTTAACATAGTTCAACCAGAGGAAGCATTTTTAAACTTTGTAAATATGAAAACATCAACAGTGCCGGTAGTTACATAGGTAATAGATTTATATATATAACCCAATCCAGATTTAATGATTAAAAAAATATATTTAAGTCTTCCTCTTATAAGACAACGTAGAAATTTGACTCAAGTCCAAGACCTGCCTACGCAGGATGACTTTTCAGTTAAGTTCTCTATCACAGACATTTGGTGGTCCATGGTCACTAACTAGCTCAAGGGATACCACTGATTTTTTGGGTAATACATCATTGTTCATATGACATACGTCACTTTTGTTTCAAATAAAGAGAAAAAATTCTCACACAATGTCTACAGTGACAATGAAAGAGATCCATTCATCTTTTGTGCTTCTTGATAGAGCAAAAACTGCTGTTTTCCCTTCATCAACTCATCTGCCTCAGCACTTTCAGGAAAGCACTTTAACAGTAACTTCAAGAATAGCTCTGGACACAGAAATATTCTGAACTCTTCATCTGGGTCAAGAGACAGGAGAATATATAACAGAAGTTTGCAATCTGACTTACTTCCAAAACCCAGCAGGGTGGAAAGGGTTGCCTCATTTCCTCATGCCCTGTGGCTGACAGGCCATTCCAGAACGCCCCAGTGAGCTTCCCAAAGACAGCGCGGCGGTGCAGTGGAAGCACGGCCCTCCCCCGTGTCGAGCACCACCGGCTGGCACCTGGAGCCCTCAGCGAGCCCTGTAACTCAGCTGTGTCAGCCTGAGCTGGGCTTGGCACAGGCAAAGGACAACCATCAGACATGCAGATTTCCTCCCAGATGAAGTCAGGCGCTGTAACACAAATGTGCCTCCTCCCAGTCAACTTCACCATGACAGAAGGGGGTCCTGCAAAGTTCCTCGTGTTTATTAGTTACTGAAAGAAAAGAATGCTGGCAGAGCCTTTTTTGCCTTCACATGTATAGAAACAGTAAATTTTCAACCAGCCCATTTTATAGCACACTATCACAATCAGCCTCTTTTTCTTCACCACTGTCTTTTATTTAAATTACTTAGTTTTCAGAGCAACCAAACCAAATAACTCTCTCTTAGAAAGAAGTATGTTACAGCTAAGCAGATTTTCAAGCAGTTGACACTTACTGGCCGTTTGCATACCCCAGAATTTATTTGTAACCCATCTCTAAAGAAGTATTTACTTGAAAGGTGATCTAAAAGATCTGGCCGTGGTCACAAGGAAATCAGTGGCAGTCAAGAACAGAACAAATCTAAAGAGCCCTTGCTCTACCAATTAAAAATAAGAAGTTTAGACATAAAAATACAAAATTTGGAATGTTGCACTGTCACAGCTCTTTCATATATTTAACACTAATGATTCCAGAAAAGAATGTTTACAAAATAAAAAGTAACACTGAGGCTTTAAGATGGCTCAGATTGTTTGAGAACAGTAGGAAACTACAAACTTTAGAAAAATCCAAAAGTACTTCATCTAAAAGCACCACTGCCAGAAATGTGGCATTTGGAAAAACAATGGTTCAGTGCAAATACTGATCAGAAATGCAAAGACAAGTACTCCAACCAACAGACAGTATCGTCTTGTTAGTGTCTGCTTCTGCTACCAGCTGCACTAAAAAAAGGAACCTTCTCATTTTATATTATGTTTCTCTTTAAAAGTATTCTTATAAAACATAAATTCTGGACAAAAAGAGACCCAATAGCCTGCTTGTATTGCTAGTTTTTGAGAAAAGCAAAACACCTAATGACTGTCTATTCAATTAAACCTGTATCACAAAATCAAAAAAGATAAACAATGTGTACCTTTTTATTTCTACACATGGAATTTCAGACCACTTCTCTCATATTATCCAAATGGGAAGTTTTCTTACTGTATACATTATATAAAGTGAGAGAGGCAAACATGGCTTCCCCACCTAAAAGCTGCCTTTCATGGACATGCCAAGCCAGTTCACAGCCACTTCCACACAACACAGCCATAGGTAAACACAGTTGAGTAGCTTACACGTAAACAGAACCTTCTGAATCAAAACTGGCTTTAAAACAACCTTCCAAAACCCAAACAAAAAATCCCACAATACATAGTTTCATGTCATGCCCAAGGCTGTATCTTTGACAGATTCATTTTGATGCATAAAGAAAAAAACAGGAAAGCTGGAATGTGGTAAATGCAGAATTCTGCATGTCTGATTTCTAGTGCCAAGAATTTGTTACAGCCTGAAATCCTTATGAGTAAAGGTAAATGGCAGTAGGAGAAATATTAAAGTTCCTTTTAATATTTCACTACAGTGCTGTCTGGAAGGTATAGGTGTTGAAATGGTGTCCCAGAACTATGTGTATGTTAACTTCATATAAAAACTCACCACGTTTACAACCATACTTCAATTTAATTATTGTACACAGGTTAACAAAAACACTGGATTTAACAAAAACAATATTCAGAATGGTACAACACGTGTTTATCTGCTCCAGGAAATAATATTACAAGTGATCATCTTAGGACAATTTAGCCACACTAGCGACAGAAGTTCTGTTAAAATGCAACTGTGGTCTACTAAGCCACTTATTTTAGCACTACAGAGTATTTGAAGTTAAGAGTCCTACGGCCAAGGCTTAAAAATCATTTAAGATTCAAACCTCAAAATGTCTTACAGTCAAAATGACAGTATTCTTTAAAAACCACAACAAAATAACCCCAAAACAATGAATTAAAAGGCTTCTGTATTTAGTTTTATCCTCTTCATGGCATTCTCTATGCATATAGTTGCTCGTGTCATTGGTAATAGGGTCTGTATCTGGCTTGATCAGGGTGATGTGGTCCAGGAAGGGGGGCCTGAGCAGGAGGCCCTTGCATCCTTGGAGGTGGAGGCGGCCCCCTTGGAGCCGGCCATATCCCCGGGCTCATTCCCCCGGGCTGTGTGAAAGGGGGACTCAGAGTTCCTTGATCTTCACTGAACTGTGGCAAAGAGTTGGGATTATAGTGATGGGGAGGGGGTGCATTGACATTTACGGGCGGGCCTCCATGCTGAGGAGGGGGAGGTCCGGGGGGAGGATGGTTCATGTAGGGGGGCATCTGGGCGATGATGTGTCCGGGCGGCGGGGTGATGGGCGGCGGGGCGGAGGTCATGGGCGGCGGCGGCGCCTGGCTGTACACCATGTGAGGAGTGCCGGCCGCCTGCGGGGGGTGCTGCAGCGGGTGGCTGATGGGCGGCGGCGGCGGCGGCGGCGGCGCGTAGTGCTGCTGCGGAGGCAAGATGTGATGAGGGTGCGACACCACCGGCTGGCCCTGGTACTCGGGATGGTGGTGAGCGGGTGCGGGCGCCGGGGGAGGCGGCTCTCGAGCGCCCGAACTGGAATCATCCTGAATGGGGACGGTTATTAAGTTGCTGTGTTTCCTGGTGGAGATGCGGAAGGTGTCCTGACTGACCGGGCGGGGCGGCGGCGGAGCCATGGACATCTCTGCGGGAGGAGCACGGATGTCCTCGTGGGGCTGGTTGTAGTGCTCGTGGGGCACGTGCTGCAGAGGCGGCGGGGGCATCATGATGTGCTGCTTCGGCGGAATGTGGCTCAGGTGGTGTTTCTCGGGGGGCATTATGAAACGCTCGGGGATTTCGGCCGGCGGCGGGGCGATGGGAGCGTGCACGGGTTCAATGGGAGGACGGGTGACAGGCTTCCCAGCTCGCATGTGACGGTGGTTGATGTGAGCTTGTAAGTCCCTCTGCGACAGGTAAGTTCTCTTGCATCCTTGAACAATGCTGCACATGAAGAGAGACCCCCGTACACACTGCTCGATTCGCTGCACGGGTTCGTTACAGCTAAATGAAGAGAGAACATTGGTTTATTGTCGTCACGGAGAGCTCAACATGCATTCTTCCTTGTCCACGCAATCAGTCAAATTAGAACTGACAGTTTTGCCCCGCTGTAGCAATTAAAGAAACTTTTCAATGATTTTGAAGTTTACCTAGCTTTTAAATCTCAAAATGTAACTATGAAAGAACATAAAAATTTCATGAGGTAGCATTTTTACTCACACAAATTTCTTCTGTGCATTAGGACATAACATGGGTCGTTTTCACTAAGTAAATCAAACTGCCATAAATTCCTTTTCAAATTAGAGCAATAACAGGTTACCTACCCAAAAACAACAAAGTAAATACAGATCTCTTACAATCCCAAAATATGGAATAGGAACTAGAAAGTTCAGAGTACTCTGCTGCCTCTGCTAAATGTACATAAATAAGAGCCATGTTAATGGAGTATCTGAAATAAGATATTTAAGTCACTTTCTTACACTTCCTTTAATAACAGATCTTGAGATAACTTACCCTGGACACATCTTGTCTCCCTTTTTCTCATGTAGTATAGCACAGTCATAGCAGAAAACATGCTTGCAAGGTATCTAAAAATAAAAAATTGCAGTTAAGACACTGAGTATAAATATCTATGTCATTCTGCAGAATATAGTTCCTCCCCCCAGTGCACAGTTTATAATAATTAAAGTAACTAAGTTATCCATGAGGCTAACAAGCATAGCAGTGGTTAACAATTTACAGCATCTTTGCACAGAAACCTTCTAGAACAGTTTGTGCTGAGTTTGGGTTTTTTTGGGATAGTGTTGTTTGGGGTGAAGTGTTGCTAAAAAACACTGGCAGAAGTTTGAGTCTTGCACTATTACCAACACTGAGTTTTCACAGGAGGTCCATGTGCAATCTGATTACACTCGTCCTGCTGGCAAGGAAGGAAAGTTTTAAAAGCATAGACTGTTGTTAAGTCAGATGATGAAGCCTGTTACATCACACTTAGAAATCTAAATTGATCTCGGGGATTTTTAAAGGTACATAAAAGTTAACAGTGTTTTTTAACTTCACCGCAAGTCTTCAATTGAGATAAAAAGCTTATTTTCAAACCTAAGCAGTGTAAGGTCAAAACCCCAGAACTTGAAGGCTTTTTCCTTTGTGATGGTGTTCTGGTTTTTGCTGAACACTTTTGGGCTTACTTTATCGAATCGGGGGCTAACGCAAAATCAGTCAGATAGATGGAACAAAAACACCTGAGCAGTGAAGGCCTCCAGCTCCATCCTGGTACTATTCTGCTATTTATTCAGATGCCTGTTGAAATCAGTGATCTCTAGAAGCCTCAGACACAGTAAAACCTAATTTTATCTAAAGGGAAGACATGGCTGCATCTTCCACTGGTAATTTCACTCACCATGCGTCCATACATTTTGATGGGCAGTCCACACTTATCACAGAAATGGACTGGTGTATCATCCTTTTCCCCCAGCAAGTTTATCTGGTAGGACAGAGAAGGGGGTGAGAAAACAAACCCCAACATCACGAAAGCTTCTCATTTCAACTATCATCAACATACCCATTATTTCTCATTATTTCTGAATCAGATGAAAAGGAAGCAAGAATACCACAAACAGGAGAAAGCAGATGATGTATTTTTAGTCAGACAAATATAACTGAAAGACTTTTAATTAACAAAGTATCTACCAGGAGTACCTACAGCTTGGTATGAAACACAGGCAAAGATTCATTACTTTACCTTATAATCCCAAAAAATGGGTCCCGGAAATCTCCTTTGATTGCCAAACATTTCACCTCCTTTACATTCGTATCGCTCCTCTTTGTTATAATCAAATTCTTCTGTGGAAAGGAGAAAGAGAAGAAAGACACGAGCCAACCACGACACTTTGGTAACTGACACCAGCTGCTATTAAGAGCATGGGTCATTCACACTGAAATCATCCAGTAATGCCACAGCACTTCCAGTCTGCAGAGCCCACTCGACAAAAAGGTAGAGCCAAAATAGTAAGACAGCTTATTTTGGAAACGGGCACTACTGAAGCCCTACAGAGCAGCAGTACTTGGAGGCTTGAAACTTGTTTTGCATTTGGACAGAACCCTGGACTCTTATGTCTCTGAGCAAAGCTGCGAACAACGCACTTCCCTACTGCAGGGAATTTATATGAATTTACCTTCATCACCAGCTTGTGTCTTTGAAGGCATCCTGTTCATATTTCGTGGAGTTCGAGGTGCAGGTTTGGTTTTATTGGTCTGTTTTGAAATTAGCTTTATAGGGATTCTTCTACGGACATCAAGACCACCCAATGATCCTGAACTATTTGTTCCTTGCAAATCATTGTCTATGAAAGAAAATTAAAAAAACTTATCTGATTTTTCATTTATCTAATAGTCTCCAAAGAGGCTAAATATTAACAGAAAAGTTCTAAGAAAAATAATTTTTAAAGCTTGCTTAAGAGTCATACAACATATCAAAATTTAATCACTAGAAAATAAGTATCTTCACGGACAATTTATTCCAGAAGTCACCTTGCAAAACTGTATTGGGAACAGCAATGGTTTTAGGAAATCTAGTTTAAAAATAAAGCTATTTAAATACCCCAGCTAGTCACACATTTTTCCACAACACACACATTAACCTTATAGGTCTTCTCACATCGTGAAGAGCACTGGAGAATCAATTCTTTGTACAATCTTGACTACACAGAATTTCTTATGTGAAAAGATAACTTTTTAAATTTATGTCTATTTTTTAATAAAATAGGAAGGAAACTAGTTTAAATATTAACTCAACATCTTGACATATCCCTTAGAAGTTTATAATAAAGTATCACAAAAATACTGGTACTTAGGAATATGTAGTTGTATCCTTTCTAAACTGAAAATTATTGTTCCTGGCTACATACAAAATTCTCCTTAACCAGATTTAAATCTAAGTACCAGGGTGAACAAAGCAAGAAATAGCCTGATGTATGCATCAGCAGGTTCAGGCTCCAAGAGATAACAAAGACCAGGTAATGCAACAAGCAACACCAGTGAGGAGGTGTAACTCCCTCAACCTCCAGTGAGCCTATCTGAAACCACCACGCAGCATCTCACTCATACAAAAATGAAGTTATGTCCTTCACCAATCTTCCCAGCTCACTGGGATTTTAACTGAAAACGCCACAGGGGCACGCTCAGTCTGGAAGGGGTGAGCCCCGAGCAGGGCACTCCAGCCCTGGAATGACTGCCGAGGCCCCAGAGGATTGCAGGGCAGGAGCACGGACGCTGAAATTCTGTACAATGCCTCACCAACTACTGTCTCTCAAAGCCTGTAACCACCACCACACACAATGCAACAAGTAGAAGGAAAAACAAGAAAAAATGGGATTGCTCTCAGTTTTTCAGCAGCTACCACCACAGCTAGGAAATGTGTCAGTTTTAAACTGGGACTCTGCCCTGACAGTCCTGTACCTCCAAATCGAAAGCCCTCAATTTCCTCAGAGAGATAAACTCCTCTGAGCACTATGTTGACAGTTTCACTCTAAAAGGCAATATGCAAAAAGACAGAAGCAATAAAGCTTTTTTTACTTCTGGTCATTTGTTATTTCTTTCAGCTATCCAGATGAACCTGCAAACACTCAACTATGTCATCCGGCTTCCCCAGGGAGTGCAGAACCAAGACATCAGAGGGGAAGGTGCTTGTTTTCCACGTGTTGGGAAATTCTGTTTTCTACCAGAATACACAAAACCACAGCACCGTAAACCACAAACAGTCTCTGCAGCGACTCAGTCCATTTGCAAACAGGGATAACTAAAATTTTTAAAATCAAAACCTTGTGTATTACTTAGTCCACTGAACTGCCAATAGGTTCTGTCACTTTTCCTCCTTATACCCTTTCAAGACAACAATATTTACATGAGTTAGCTATTCAACTAACCTAAACTAGCAAGTTTATTAGTCACTCATGTTTCACAGAAGGATAATCAATTCCAGTCTGCATGAGGATAACTTGCAGGATTATGTCCAGAAAAAACTATGACAAACATACCAAACTTGGACTACTTAAAGAAGCTCTAATTAGAGGTGATGCAACCTACTGAAATGTCACCTTCATCAACTTAAGTTTTATTTTTCCATTTCGAGCTTTATTACAATTCACAAATACAGCTCTAACACTTTATAGAGTCATAACGTAACCTATTGTAAGGGAAATGAAAAAACCTTCAAAACCACCCTAGCAAAAAGCCCAGGTCCATTCATTTATTCACTGCACTACGCCAGAGCACGAACTAGCGAAGGATCACAGCTACACCAGCGCGCTCACCGGCGAAAGACACTTAAACTACGAAACCAAAGTTAAGCGCACGAGGAAATTTCCTCTCGGGACACAAACACGGAATCAGGAAACACATTATGGGCACCGATGCCGGGAAAGGCCGCGGGCAAACCAGCGTCTGTCCCCCACCTCCGGGACGCCACAGGCGGCATCCGGCGCTGGCGGGCCCGCGCACCCCGGCCCGGCCCGGCCCGGCCGCCGTCAG
>VXBQ01013721.1:55388-122406 GCA_013400175.1 Phainopepla nitens
GGCCGGTTCGCTTGGAGAGGGAGCGGAACGGGGAGCGGGGCCGGTTCACTCTGGAGAGAGAGCGGAACGGGGAGCAGGGCCGGTTCACTGCGGAGAGGGAGCGGAACGGGGGAAGCGGAGCAGCCTCGCTGCGCCGTCCCGGGGTGCAGAGCCAGGACTGGTTGGGACTTGGAGGCGTCCCCCCTTGGTTTTGGGGGAAGGATGGAGTGAAAACACGAGCGGGGTCTCTCAGAGCCGCGGAGGCCCCGGCCGCGCCTGCACACTGGAAAGATGCGCTCTCGGGTGCTGGTGGTCAGCCTTAAGCTGTAGTATGGAAATGGCATAATCCTGCACGCTGCAGAAGTGATGGAACAGTGAATCTCCAGAGCACGCAGAAGCTTCACAGCAGTAGAGCTCACGAGAAGACTTAATGTTACAGTAGCATTTTGTAATTCTTGTGTAATTCAGTGCGATGGTGAGTGTTTCTATAGCACTGCAGAAAGGAAAGAAATAAAAATGCAACGAAGCCATAGGTTGTAAGTAGAAAATGGTCTCGAGCAGTCCCTCCACAACCCTAAAGTACGAGTAACTCTACTCCGTGCATTTCAGATGGCTGATTGTCTCGATAAAAGCCTCGTGGATTGGGATCCTGTGCCCCTACAGACAATGTCTCATTATCTTCATAGCCTTAACATTTAAAAGCTGCCATTAAAGTGTAGCATTTCTTGTCTTACCCGCACAAGGCAGAGGGTTTTCGCTTTTGTCATTGTTGATCTTCAAAACAGACCCAAGGGAAATACACTTTATCTCCACTGATACACTTTATCTCCCCGTAATAGGAATTCCCGAAGAGACGACTTAACCCCGAAACTAAACAAGAAACCCCCAAGTATGCAGATGCAAGGAGCACGTTTTCAGTATGCACAACTTTATTTTCTAGATAATGGGTACAATTGCTTTTCAAATGCAGCTTTTTAAAAGTGTATAAAAACTTAAAATACATCTCCAAATTTAATATCTGACATGGAGAGACAGAACAGTAATACTCAAAATGCATACAAAAATACCACTTCCTCATCCTACTGGAAAAAGATAACATCTAGTTACAACACTTAAAGATATTTTAATTAGTACAAAACTGTAGAGAATTTTAGCTTCGTGGCAAAATCTATTATTTTGGTATCCTTAATTTTGATGGATACATAGACAATTAAGCACATAACCACTTAGGCATTTGAATGCATTCTGTATATTACCTCTTGCTCTCCTATGCCACTGTAGGCTTTGAGAGAAATGCTGTTTTTCAGAAAAAAAAATATTATTTTGTGCCTGTTAAATTAAGAACGGCCATAACTGGAAGAAGTACACAGGCCAAAAATAAGTGCATTTTATAATATTTTATCACAATCTCAGATCAGATGTCATATTTGGAAAGGAACTGGAAGACTGTGGAGTATTTAATTGCTTTTTAAATGGAGTATTTCATTGCTTTTCAAATATCTGTACAGACAAGAACTAGAGAAAGTTAAAAAAATATTGTAATGACATCTCAGCCAAGTAAGAATCTGTACTGAAAGTTCACAGTGCAGATGTTTTCTTGAGAAAAAAAAAAATTCACTGCTACCATTTTTTACCATCTTTTCTGTAGAATGTGTCCTGTGTAACAATTAGCTGAAAGCTCACCAGGTAGAATATTTTACTTTCTACTCAAAATGTACATTTGTTTCAGAAAAGCAATACAGCTTCAAAAAAACATGTCACTGGCCTTGTGCACTGGCAGCTGTTCCAGCAGTCAGGTTAATAGGAGTTGGGGCCAAGGCCTGATGGAGACTCCAGGCCAGTAAGGTGGGCTGAAGTGCCAACCTACTGTGGGGGGCTGGCAAGGGGACAGAAGGAGGACAGGCAGAGTTAAAAGCTGGACTGGAGCACCAGCTGTTGTTAGGCTGAGGTCTGGGCCTTAACCAGAGAATGCAGATGCCACTCTGGTGCTGTTACCTATTATGTAAGATACTGTCCAGCTGGCCAGAGTTTATATCACTGATGTTGACAGAGTTCACTCGGGTCCTGAAGCCAGAATAATTTATTTAGTGCTTAGCTTTTCCACTGTTACCTGCAGCAGAAATCTCTGTGCAGTGTCATGTGGGAAAATTTCTCTAATGTAATCAAGTAAGGAGAATTAAATATACTGAAGCTAATTTTCCACATTGTTAAACTTAAAGGTATTTTATACCTGGACATTTCTTACACTTCAGTTTTTATCTGTTTCCTTACAATGCAGGGTTTTTCTCCCATTTAAAAAAAGCCCGTAATGCTAAAAAATTTAAGGTAGCAGTCTGTTTTCCATCAAAATACATTTCTTCTTCATGAAAATTAGGAACATTAGTTAAAGATTAAAGTTTTGCTGCTCAAATCTTTATCTTTTGTAAATTATTGCACTTGTGCATTATGAACTTTCATATGTAAAAGAACAGCAGCAGTTTGATGTAGAGTATTAAAAGAAAAAAATATCTATAAAAATATAACTATTCATTAAACAAAAAAAATATACCTATAGTCCATTTAAAAAAAAAACAAAGCTCAATACTAGGTCACATTCTGACTTTCTTACTTGCACTCAGTATCAGCCTGTTTTACAGATTTCATTAAGTACCCAGGGACTAAGGTTTTCTTTAATTTATGTCATGATCTGCCTCTTGATGAAGATTATGTAATCTCACCAAAATAATCTTCTGTCTGCTCTTCATTTAAGGGACAACCATTAATAGCAGTGCAAGACTTGCTACAATGGGCTTAATACAGAACTAATGAACCCGTATCCAAGGGTCTTTAGAAACTTTTCCTTTTTGAAATATTACCATAGTTCAGTGCTGTTTCCTGCTAGTTTCACCTGTCACCTCTTTCAGTGATCTAACAACCTGCACCAATTTAAGGAATTGCTTGAAAAAAATGATCATCACACATTTTCCAAGGCTTGTCTGCACATATTTTCACATTGATGTTCTGGAGTCCAAAGCCTTGGCCAGCTAAAACTCTTGCCCTTTCACTAGGCTTTGTACAAATATTGAACAAAATATTGTTTCAGTATTCAGCAGGTGGCTATCCCAAAGTTTTGGTCTCTTCCACTCTCTTGGGCAGACCACAGAGCAGCTTTTCTTCCTGTACACACTGATAAAAGTGCAGTGCAACTTCTGCCTGACTAGTCCCAAAACTGAGTACATCTTTCACAATAGTCTTCTGATTTTCTTTTTTATTAATATATATCGTAGCAGAAAGTGCTTGCAGAATCAAAGTCCAGAATATTCTGGGACAATGTTAGCTAAAATTTGGAGAGTTACAGAGATCTGTATCATTCAGACAAACAATCAGGCTTTTCTTCAAGTGTAGAGATTGGTTTCATAGCAGAAAATGCTGGTATAGATAAGACTGGTGCGTGAATATTGCTGTGCACTCACAGGCAGGAGAGTGCCAGCAGTCCTTCAGGAAGCAAGTCGGCGCATCGCCTGGGGAAACGGGTTTTGAAAGGTGGAGAGAAACAGGCCTGGTTAGTTCTCAGTATACACCATCTGGGAAAACTACATGTTTGTGCAAACTAAAAACTCAGTGAAAGTACAAAGAAAGTAACTTCTGTGCAAGAAGCTGTCTGCTATGTTAAAAGGAGGAATGAAAGGGGAAGGTTGATCATAATTTTGGACTCTGGTGCCTCAAGCCTTACAAAGTCTTCTTTTAGGCACCCAGCTTATGTTTAGATCTATATAAGCCTGTGAAAGGCAATAGTCTTAAAGTAAGAGAGATGAGGAGATACTTAAGCAGATATAGTCTACTACCATCTCAAGCAAAATGTTACTTCCTCCACTTGGCACTGACATTCAGTACCCAGAGAGGGTATTTATTTATGGAGAAGGTACCTGGTGAGGGCCATACTCTCACAGCATGACTCAAGGCTACGGACAGAGGGATAGACACATTGGGTTCTAAAATGCATACCTCTTCCTGAACATCAAGTTCATCATCAGGCTGGCTGGCTTCTGTGAACTCTATGGGTTCTTTAGACTCCTGCATGAGTGAAATCTTGGTAGAAAGAAATTAAAAAACGTGATGAGTTACATGTTGTCCATATCATTGAAATTGATTTTTTTACTCTGGAGTACCTTAAAATAACCCACAACTTAGAAGAGTCTGTTGTTTACTGTTCCCTGACAAAGATGATGATTTAGTTCAGTTGAGAGGAACTTATAAATTGGAGAGCCTTTGGGCCTGTCTCTGCTCACATGGCTAGTTATGGTTTAGTAAAAGTAATAAAATCTATCTTTAAACTGCTGTATAGCATTATAAAAATGTTTATCTCTACTACAAAAATGAATATGAAAAAGTTATAAAAAATAAGAGTTCTATCCTAGTTAATTATTAGTAATATTAATTTTAATTGCTATTTATTCATAATACTGTAATAGTGATTGCTAGGAAAGGAATTGTAATGAAAAGAAAGGAGGACATTATATGACCATTTTCCTGATGAGGGCCCTTTAAATGCTTTAAATGCTACAGAGTGTTCTGGTTATTTGAAAAAAACCCACAGAATACAAGGATGAAGTACACAGAGAAGGGCAGCAGGAATTAACACCAGTGTGGAACAGCTTCCATACACATCCATGCCAAGTAGAGTGAGATTATAGCTTTGATCAGAAGTCTATGGAGTGTTGGGAAAGGGAGCAGGAAATGATTATTCATTGCAGCTAACAATCCAGAAGTCCAGCAGGCTTAAAGCAAGCAGCAAATATTTGTCATATAATCTAAAATTAGAGAACCCATCTCCACAGTATAGTGTCACAGGTTCCAAAATAAGTATTTCAGACACACTGAAGAAAACTTCACCTGTAGCAATTAAATATAATGTTTCAAATGCAACCTCTAGCTGATAAGGTTAAGATGCCAGTAGTCAGAAATTAGAAAATGTGTCTTAGGATGAAGTGTTTTCCATATGTGCTGTTTCTCATGTTCTTTTCACTAACAAGCTCCTGGAGGTGACAGACCTTTCCATCGATCTAGAAAAGTATCCATGTACTACAGAAGCTGCCCAATTTACTACATTCCCACTTCTTTTGCACTACAGTTCTAGGTCTAGTTTTCAAACGTGCCACAGAAACATCAAGAATGAATGCTAGATGATGGAAGGAAAGGGAAACGTACTGCTGGATATCCTTACCTTCTCAAATATGGGATCCTGGTTGTCACTGTATGTCATTTGATTCCTTATGTAGAGCACAGCATCATGGACAGTCAAGAAAAATATGTCTTTTTTGACAGTGTCATCAAAGAAGGCACCCCGTTCCAGCTGAGATATAAGGTTGTCTGAATAAAAGAAAGTCGTAACAAGTTTATACAATATGAAGTAATGTAATAAGTAAGTGTTAAAATACATGGTTGCAACTGTCAGAAATCAATACAGCAAAATGAATCTATCCATTATAGTTTAGTCTTGACTTTCACTTTCCATATTTCCTTTACACCCCGCCATTTTTTGTGTCCCAAAGGAGGCAACAATGCATATCAGTGTTACAGTTCACATATTTTTAGTGCAGATGCTACCACAGACACATCTAGAGATCCCTTCTCACCTTCATTTTATTCTTTGCATGAGTGAAAGTAAAAATACTTGGATATTTACCTTGATATGAAGCAAAGTATACTCTCACATCAATTCTCTCAAACTCTTTAATTATCTAAAAAAGAAAAAAAGTTTGCAACAAAGACATCAGTAAATAAAGTCTGTAAGGAGAAAATACATATATCTGTTCGTCTGTGTAATGTATAGGCACATGCACTTCATTTTTTTCTTATTGTCTTCACATAGTACATTTTGTTTATTCATCATAATTAAGGTACTGCTATACTTTGCTATACTTAAAGATCCAGTAGCTAAGTACCTGGTTGTTGAAGTGGCCTATCTTCAACTATGTAAGTGGAACTACCCATTTGACACACACAAACATTGCTGCCAAGCCAATTAAGGTTGTCGTTCTGTTCTCCAAATTTGAATAATCACCTCTCCAAGTGAGACCATGTGGGCCTGAGCGAGCTTTAGCTCCCCCATGTATGAGTGATATGATAGATTTTTTTTTACACAGATCTTTCCCTCATGCAGTGCACCAGCTGGACCTGTTCTTGGATGGAAAAGCTACATATGGAGAGAGTCATGTCAGCAAACCCCGTATTCCCACAGAACTAGGCTGGAGGCTGACACAAGGCACACATCGCTCCTGTATTTCACTTTGTTAAAAGGCAGGAGACTAGAGTCTATTCCTGGCTCCCTGGTGGCAGGCAAGTCTCTTAGATTAGTGTTTTCAGAGGTGATTGGTAGTTCTACTTCTGTTAATTTATAAACTTGAGTCACGGTAAAGATCTTTGCCTGTCTATAAAACCAGTAGTCCCAACCACAAAATATCAGAAAATACTGCAGACTGAACAATCTGGTCCTACACACTTGTACTTGGGCACCAAATAATAATGGAAATACTTGGCCTTAAATCTTTACACCTCATTTCCTTCTTCCTAGGAAGGAATATTATCTCCTTATTATGTACTGTGAGTTTGAAGATTAATTAATGAATGTTGATGAAGCACTTGATATTAGCCACAGAAAATACTATAAAGAAATGAATCATTCTTCCTTCATAACTGAAATCAAAGAAAAAATAAAGGAATGAATACATAAATCTTGTGGCTAAAGACTGAACTGGGATGGTAAGATGAAATTTTTACTACCTCTGTGTTGAGTAAGCATCATCCTGTGCCCAGATTAATGAAGGAGGCATGTGGAAAGAAAATATTATAACTAAAATATTTCATAACATATGCATATAAGGGGGCCACATTTTGCAGTTAATTTTTTTGAGTACTTGACTATGCAACCTTCATGTTGTTCTTTTAATGCATTTTTTCCCACTTAAAATACACACACCACCAATATTCTACCTTTTATAGGTATTTTTCATATTTATATTTTGATGGTATTTTTCAGCAACATGCTTTTTAAAACTCAGAAATTAACTTCAGCTAACAGCTCGTGGTTTACATACTACTGACTAGTTTAATTTTCACAGAACATCAGAAAAAAATGGCCTTACCGTTTTTATTGATCTCACAGCTACAATATCCACGAAAGTTACTGCTCCAAAATCAAGAATGAGACTGTGGATGGGCACCTTGGGGATGTTTACTTTGACTGGGAGTTCTGAATTCCAGTCCACCTGGATCTCTACTTCTTTGGTGGGAACTTGAACATCCTGGCTGTCTTCAGGTTCCTCATCAGTCTCAAAAGCTTCATTATTAATACCAGGCTCACTGATGATGCCATTCTGATGGAATACAGAATTTAATCATGGGGAAAGTTTGTGAGTTACAGAAGATACCACCCTGTGGTACCTCCTGTTGAGGGAATTGACAAGACAGGCCCTGGTGACCACTATCCCAGTCCTGGTACTGTGGTTAGCATAACGAATGCCATTTTATAAGGCAAGAAGCCATTCTCTGTGGCTGAGCAGGTCGTGGATTTGTTCCCTTTTCCCTCATTCTCACGCCCTGAAGGTCCTGTGAACCAATTAGACAAACCAAACCAATTTCTTCTTCCTCGCCCTACCAGCCTCAAGGTTCCTGGGCACCAGGCTGACCTTTTCTTCCCTGCTGGCCTTGAAGGTCCCAGGCATGTGGCCAACCAGGTGTAGTTGGTGACCCCATTGGAGAAGAGGGAAGCACAACAGTGCACAGAGCACTGTCTATGGCAAGTCCTGTGTGGGAAATTTGGACCAAAACTGCTGCTGACAGGGAGACACCCCCAGGGGCCAGGGATGCCTGCACTGTCTTTTGTTTTCTCTGAGTATTGGTGGCTCATCTTCTTTCAGGTAATTTTTAAGTTTAGGTTATGATTATTACATTGATACATTAAACCATGTATTAAGATCTGACCTGATCTGCAGGGGATCCAGGTAGTTAGAAACTCTAAGTTAAGTTGGGGTCTAGGTGATTAAAACTGTAAGTTAAGTTGTATTATAAATTTTGTATTATGCTACTTATAAACTGTACTACCACGTAGTAAGTCAAACTTTTCATCTCTATTTTAAAGAGTACAGAGTAATTCATAATTAAGCTTTAACTAAAAAGCTCCAACAGTAATCCTTTGAGAAAAAACAGAAATAAATAATTTTAAAAAGGCCTACCTTAGTAGCTTTTAATTTTCCCTTCTTGATTAGCTTTTGTATTTTCCTCAGTGCTTTGAGTCTCTTATTATATACCTTGACTGCATCAAATCCCACCTACAGAAAAAGGACCAAAATTATTTAACTTAACTCAGGTATAATTCTGAGGAAATCTCAGGGATAGTTAAGAAGCTTCCAAACCCAGCACTCATCACTTACTGTGGATTTGAGGCTGCTTTTCAGTCCATCAATGTTAGCATAAAAAATTGGACTTGAAAACTTGAGAATCTTCACACCTTCTGGTTCTATAACCTGTTGCCAAAGAATATAAGGTTAAACAGCAACAGCCATATTTTGACTAGTAAGAAGCAGCTCAACTGTTTCAACAGTTCAACTACATATCTAATTTAAAAAAAAATTTTGCATGAATTTGTTGATGATTAAGGGGATTCTGTTTTTAGAAGCTTACAGCCCCAGCATGCAACATAGACCAACCATCTGGATGAAGATGATGCTGAAACTTGTTATCTTTGAGGACCCCACTTCCAAATTAAAATTATGTATAATAGGCAAGGCACAACCTTTTCTCACACTGACATGTAGACTGAAGGAAAATAACTCAGCAATGACTTACATTTTTGTAGTCCTTGACCTTCTTGTAGATGTCTGTGCCAGGAATGTTTCCAAAGCCTCCCCAAGAAGGACTAATAGAAATAAAAATACAGTGAAGGTAAATGTCATACTTGGGCACTCTTGAAGGGATTGCTGCATACAAAGTGTCTTTGACTCCTGTAGTTTGCTAGCTTGCCTTCTAATGCCAAACTATCAGACTTACAAAAGTGTTGCAGCTATTTTGCGTCAGGGTAGTGAAAGGGCCTTTATAAAAACAAGGTACTTTGGTCTCAGCCTACTTAAAGCACTGTTTTAATTTAAGAGCTGAGGGAACAACTTGATCAATTGGTTTCCCAAACCAGAAGAATATCTTAAAAGCAGATTAGTTTACTTGAAATTTAAAAAAACAATTTTTTTTACATTGAAAAAAAATTGATGGCTTTTTTCCATTTCAAATCAACTGAAATGCATTTACATTATTTTCAGATTATGTAAATCTTTTTTTCCAACCTTTCAAATTTTTATTTCAGTCAATAACAAAACCAAAATGTTTTGCAGTCTCCAGATATATATTTAACAGTTGAAGTAAATCATTTTCAAGTAAGGCCTCATCTCCCCTTTATATTTTGGTAACATTATCTGAGTTGAATTTGGGAACACTTTTTTGAGGCTCTTCAAATTTTATTTTTTATAATCTACTATCGTGTAACAACTTTTACAAGGCTTTATTTTTAGGCATTTGCTGACAGTGCAAGTATCCTTTGGTAACGCTAGTTACCATACTCTTTGGACTCCAAGCTGAAGGAAAGAAGTTATGTTGTATTTTCAAATAAAAGATCAATGAAAAATAACAAGATGACCAAATAAGGTTCTTCAAATTGACCTTTTCTCACCATTCCACTACCATATATTCTTTAAGCAGCAACGAGTCAGCCAGAAGCACAAAGTTTTTTTCTTATTCTCATGCTTTCTCTGGCTCTTCTTTTACAGCCATACAATCAGTCTTATATAAGCAATAAGTGAAAAGGTTATTGGCACATGCAACATACTGCAGCAGTATTACCTGCTGAGAGTTGCTATAATGATTGATTAATTACAAAATCCATACATCTGTTTATATTTGATCTAGAGTTCCTGTCCCTTTTCTGAACTCAGCTATGTGGGTGCATATAAAACATATGGCTAAGTACCACCAGAGTGGCCAACATGATATGAAATATTCATAAAATAATGCAGCTTCTTTTTTATCATAGTAATTAAATGATAGCACACAAAGAGTGTCTTGTTCTAAAAGAAACAGATTTTTTTAATTTCAAAATTTTTGTAAACCCAAGCAGATATTCTGCCACAAATCATCTTGCGTCTCAGCATATTATCTTCCTTTTAGACAATATAAAACTAAGAATTATTTCTGATACTGTATTACTTACAACTGAACTCTCAGCACAACTGTCAGCAATCCAAACAAAAGGCCAGCAAGTAATCCCAAATCAAGTCCCAGAATGATGGATGCTATACATGTAAAAACCCATATCATCTGGAGAAGAAATAAATTTAAAGAATTTTAATTTTAACATATGATTCCTGGTCATGCTAAAAAAACACTAAACCAGATAATATGAGAAGCATATTTAAACTTTGGAACTGATTTTAGCACACTAGCAATTTGCTGACTTCCATACAAAAGTCTTCCTCCTCCAAGATGCTTTCATCCATCATTATCTTATTAGGCATAGTTAGCTTTTTAGGAAATAAGGGGTTTTCAACATAACAGTATTTTTTAAGGATCTGATTCCTTTGGTGAAATTAAAGGAGATACGGTTAAACATCGCATTTACTTATTTCTGATGATGGCAATCTTTGTTAATCTTTCTTAAAAATTGGAAAGAGTTTTATTTTACCAAGATGTAAAATACTGTAAGATGCCCCCCATGCAAACATATAGGGAAGGAAGGGGATTCCTCAGTGACATCTAAGAATCAGAAAGAACTGTTGCAAAGAGAAGTATTTCATATTAACAGGCTGATGGCACTTCTCTAAGACCAGGCAGGACATATTCAGGCAGAGCTGAATATCCAGGCAGAACAGTTGAAGTGCACTCCTCAGTTCTTTCCTACATCACTGCCCATGCAGTAGACTCAGTTTTTTAAAAAGCTAAGTGCTTGCACTTCTCACTGAAGTCAGTGGGATCTTTTCAGTAAATGATTGACTAAAATACTTGAGATCTATCTAAGACAAGTACTGCCCAATGACACCGTAAAACCTAAGCACAGTCAGGACTGCATGGAAAAAATACCTTCCACTCAGTATCTTCCTGCCCCAAGAGCCTCGGTGAAGATCTATTCTACAGAATGCAGTGGGAGATGTGAGCAAGTACCCTGAGGTATTGTTATAGTGGTTCATAAGAACAGCCTGTTCATACATGCCTTACCATGCCAAATGAATCCACATTCTAGCTTGGATTAGTCTTGCCACAACAACCAAACATATTTTCTGAGGACTAGTTGAGATTATTCAGGCAAATGGGATGTTCATGTGGTAACAATGGAAATGTATGTACATGAATTAAGGGAAGGTCAGTTTTCCTGACTCATTTAAACAGCACAAACAATAAAATCAGAATGGTAAAGGTGGCAACAGGCCATCTTTATTCTGCTTTTCAAACCATATTAACACAAGATTTCTGTAAACTATGGAAATGGATATGAAGGAGTTATCACTGCACACAATTACCCTGACTGACAGCCTTACTACTGCAGGGTTTAGGGAATAAAGAAAATTACCAGAATACTGACCTAAAAAGGGGGAAATTTTTACTGACCTCATGGCATTTGCATTTTGAGGATGCACATAAAAGTTTTCTGATGTTAACTCCTCAAAATCCTGTTTATGTGGTAGTTAAGAGAAACTTAGATAGCATTAAAAGGTAAAAAAACCCAAAACTGGACAAAAACATTCAGGAGGAAAAAAAAAATTAGGTTACTTACAGCATCCACTTTATTCTGTCTCCACAGACGGGGAACATCAAACACTTGCATGAACATCCCTTTTAAGTTAGCTAAGACTACAGCTGCCAACACAGACTGTGAAGAAAAACAATAAAAAAGTGGTATTCAGAACCAAAGATGCATATTAAGATAGTGCTCAACATGACACACTATAAACCAGTGCCCTGTCTGGAATCAGTCACCAGAGTTTAAAGAGGGATATTAATCTTCCCTGTCATAGTTGAGCATTTGGATCTGATGTGGCTGTGCTGCAGAGGAAGAGTACAGTACCTTTTGTAAGGGCTCTAGCAATTTCCCCAGGGCAACAATAGAAATCAAAACGATCCCAGCTGAGATTATACCAGCAACCTGCAAAGAACAGTGTTTATAGGAAATGAACTTACTACGATTCTATCATCTGTTTCTAGGATTACAAAAAAAAAAAAAAAAAAGTACAAACAGTTGCACATTACATTTCTTTAGGAACAGGGAGACCTGCCAAAGTGTCATTGTGTTTAGGCATATGTGGGCAACCATTATGCGCTTGGGCTAACACAGACGGAATTCAGTTAAGCAGGAAGTCTAAACAAACATAAGGTAGTAGCTCTTGAGGGGTTATGTTACAAAGACAGATGAATGGAGCAGTCTGTGTGTAAGCTGGAAAAGGAGCTGCTGGATAACCTGTAGTTTTTCACTGTTAAGAACCACACAACTGTAGTTTGGTAAAACAAAGCAGTTACTCAACATGACAAAGATGTTCCATGGTTGATGGTGAATGGCACATGGCAGAGCTGCTCAGGCCAGCACATGGGAGCTTAAAGATATCATGGCCAGCCGAGAGAGATTTCCTCCCACATCCTGCTGTGAAAAACTCAGTCTTCTAATTGGAACTGAAATTCTGGGGAACTAGAGTTGAAAGATTTCTTACCCCTAAGGTAACTCGTGCTATGTAAAACTTGATTGCCCTCTCCTGGCAGAGCTACAAAAATTATTCACTACTAGAGCTGAGCTGCTAAGACACCCGTGGCTTCCCATGTCCAGCAACGCAATCGTTTTAGGACTGTTTCCATCTCACGGTGAAATCTGTGCACTACACAAAATTAAATTTACCTGTGCACAGTACTAGTAAGAAGAGGTCATTACCTGAGTCTTTCCACCAGTACTTTCTTGGACTGCAGTCCGTGAAAGAGCAGTAGTTGCAACAAAACAAGAAAAGGCACCTGAAAAAATGTTGCTGAACCCAAAGGCAATAAATTCCTGAAAGATAATTGGATAATGCTGTAGATAAAGATGCCTGAAGACAGTTTTTTCAAATGGAGAAACACAATAGCTTCTGCAGTAGTTGATAAAGCAGCACAATAGTAGCACAATAGTATTAAGAAGAGTATGAGTTAGTAATAGCTGTTAAATGTTTACACAAATTCCCTCTGGTTGGAAACCAATAAAAAGAAGTTGGTATACTCCTCCTGAAGTGGACATACTTGTCTGAGTACAAAGGTGTTTAAAGCTTACTTCCATCACTGTTACCAAACCTAACATTTCTAAGAATTACACTGGAATAATTGCATCAAGAAATGGGTTATTAGGATAAATTTAACTCCCAGGTATCATCAGCTAAACAAATTATTTTACTCAGTACAATAGTCTGAGTTTAGACAAGCCTTTAACAAATGCAAAACATGGTATTATTAGTAGAACTATTAAGGAACTTTGCCATAAAACACAGTTTCACTGAAAACTCCTAGTTTGCTGAGTCAGATGATTTTCACTCTGAGCATCCCAATGAACTCACACTGAGTCTCGGGCAGCATTCTCCAAAGATTTGCCCCAGGGTCACAGATGCCGGCACCTACTGATGCTGGTTTTTCTGCTCAAGTGACAAGGACCCTGGCAGCTTTATGTCCTGGGATCTGAGCCATTCCTCTGCTGGGAAATAAAGAAATTGGGACCTGTCTGCAACCAACCCCATATAACTGACAGAAGCATTGTTTACACCAAGCTGACACAGGCACAGGAGCTTTTCACTCGCTGCAAGCTTTTTAAAATATAATTTAAAATTTTATTTAGACTGTCTCCCTTCTTTTCTACAAAATTAAATTTCCTGTAAATTTTCCTTCAGCTCCAACTACAAGAGCAGGAACAGACTTAAATGACTCATGCCTATTCCCATTTAACCGCTGTGATCTGTGAGAAAACATTGGAGGTATAGTTCCCTGTGTTCATAGGCATCAATAATCTGGATCTATGAAGACAATATAAACACTAGTAGATAAACAGTATCAACTCATCCTTCAAAATTATTTTACTACCTGCTTTATGATGTTATTTTAACTTCTCCAGATCAAATAAACTATTTGCCCATCATCCTGGGCTGCATTTAACCTTTGCTATATGTAAAATTCATAACATAGTACTGAAATGAAGGCACTTTGCTTTTACAAACTAATTCTTCTACTACAATACTTAATCAGTATCTTTGAAGCACACCACTGCTGGCAGAACAACATACTCAATAACAGAACAGCATAAACAGCACTTCTAGGATTATGTATTATTTTTTGAGTTTTATTAAATTGAAAGTTGGTGCATTTTACTCAACTTTAAGACCAAGTGTTACCAGATATGACCTTTGAGGATTGTAAATTGACAAACAGAAGCACGATTTTCTTATATACTGCACAACAGTGTTGCTGAAGTCAAACTTTATGTAATCCATCAGTACTAAAATAAAGGACTCATTAAACAAAGTACACATCTATTTGTTGTAGTAAGGGCATTTTCTAATATGATCAAAGGATAAAATTAAGAATTAGCATAGACAGCAGGACAAAGAAGCTTTCTGACATTTTAATTCCACACCATGGACAAGCAACATAACCCCCAGTGAAGACATTGAACAAATGCAGGAATCCTGTAAGAGCTTGTGATGCACAGCTCATGTCACATTCTAGCTACGTGCCCCTAGAAACCAATGCTCAAAGCAGTTCAGCCATTTAGTGCACACAGCAACTCCAGCACGTTCCTATGCTGGTAGGCATTAACTTTGATGCAGGACTGATCTATTAGGTCACAAGTACACTTATATTGATGTAACTGGTGTCATGCTGAGAAGTACAATAATTTAGCAGCTGTGAAGTTCAGCTGATTCAAATCCTGCATGAAGACTAAGCCTAAATAAAGATGTCCAGAGCAACTTCTTAGCTTGACATTGCCTTCATCTGCCCAAGCAACCCACCTCAAAGTATGCCTTACAAGTGGAAATGGAAAGTCGGTTGCTAGGCCATATCAACTTGACATCACCAGAAAATTCCCCTATACAGTGTTCAGCCCTTTCAGAACTACTGCAGTCACTAAACCAATACAGAAGAAACAAAATAGTATGAAAAGCCCATACTGAAGATGGATGTGGCTCATCTCTATGAGGCCATTTCAGCTAATTTTTTTTTCAAGAGTTGAACGAATTTCTCCTGTCAGACTTCAATGCTTGTCTGAAAAACGTGTGTGAATGGTGTTTCTTTCATTTGGCTACCTAAGTCAGCATGTTTTACATTCACTATGTTTACAAACTCTTTTGGTTATACATACCTGGTTTCCATCAATAGCATAGTCATACTTGGTTGCATACACCTTCCCCACAGATACGGCAATAGCATAAGCAACAATAGCAATGGAAAAGGAGGCTGCAATCATCTGGGAAAACAGGCTGACTTTTGGAGGCTCAGGAGGCAAAAATCTAGCATTTAGAAAATATATTGGTGTTACTAACTGATTTGATTGAATTCTGTTCTTACCAGAACTGTCAAGGAGTTTGAGGTGGAGGCATACAGGTTGCTTATAATATGCAGTGTAATGTTTCAAGTTAATAAAAAGGTGGAAACAGCCCATTGACATACAGAACACGCTTATCTAGCTCACCCCAGCCCAAATCCTGATGCTATTAGTCAGCAACAAAGCTCCCATTGTTCTCAGCATGACTGAGATTTGGCCTTATGATAGCAAAGTGAAAAACTACATTTTTTGAAGCATCGAATAAAGAATGTATTGAACAGTATGATGAATTACATAAATATGTTAATGACACTTCATACTATTGTTAACATACTTCTTCAGTAAGATCTCAGAAGCATTTTATCCCCTACTGTGTTTCCACAAATTTTAATTAATTAAGCCCTGAATACCAAATGGAATGTGAAGGTTACTACTGTGAAGTGCTCTGAATCTTTCAAGTGGAAGTCTCTACCAGTGTAATCCTCAACATCCTTGCTCCTATGAGTATGGAAGTGACAAAGTTGATTGGGATAACAGTAGCAGCATGAATATGAACCACAGTGGGACAACTCAGGATTACAGAAATTAAATCTATGCAGAATTTCTTTATTAGAAATCCTTTTTTTTAAAAAAAAAACATTTTCCATAGTCCTATAGTCACTTCATGAGCAGGAAGCAATTAATTTTCAGATGAACTTCATGAACTAGATAGACATTCCTAAGCCCATTTTACAGAAGAAGGAAAGCTAGGCAACATATTGAGGTGGCATAATTGATAGAGCCAGACATAAAACTTGTAAAATCTCCAGATCTGAGTTCTAAACCCAGGTTACAGCTCTCAATGTTTCTTTTATGCATTTTCTCTTACTATGGTCATTTTTAGCCAATTAAAAGAATACCTTTTTCCCACAAAACAAAGACACTCACCCTCTTGGAATGCTCTTAACAATGCCTGCATTGTATTTTTTTTCCAAGTCTGCAGCATATGAAATGCCAGTGGCTACTATTGTCTGTAATAAAATAAAACAACAGGTTTTAAGACTTAAAAAGAGTTCCTTTCTTCCTGCAGCTAGACTCATCCATTTTATCTGTTTTCAGCTTTTGTTATGCCCCTTTGCTTACCACAATAACTTCTATTGGTATAGGTATAGGTATCTTGTGTTTGAACCGGTCGTTTATTTCTTTAACTACCATGCAGACAAAAATGGTGAGGAGTCCAGCAATAAGATCTGCAATGTTGGTGGAACCAATTTTTTCAAATGTTTCAACAAGAGTCTGAAAAATAAAAATGACAACATAAAACATGTCCATGTCCACTTGAAGGCTGTTCAAATACTCATGAGATGATCCAGACTCACAGCGTTTTGGAGAAGGCCAAGTAACATCTTCATTCAGGCCTGGAGAAGCCTGAGGAAAATGTATTGTCAAGGTGCTACAGAATCAGTAAATGGACTTAACAGCGAATTTAATGGAAAAAAGCATAACTGCAAGAATTATCCACATGGGGGCTTCTGCTTCCCAATTTTTAGTCAATTAATACTAAGTAAAAAGAGCTACATCTCTGTGTTTTTCCTCTACATGTATCAGAGCAAGGAAGGGAAGATCTGTAGCTTCTTCACTTTGACAAATAGCAAGGGAGATCCTCATTTCTCTAAGGAGAGCTAGCAGACCCATGGGCAAAGTTCTGGTTCACTACATGCCCAGTACACGTGGTCTGTGCCCTACATGGTTCCTATTTCCACTGCTGACAAACAGAGAATGAGTGTGAAGACACAGGTCCTACCAGGCTGTGGAGAATCCTGCACTTCAGAAAAGCAGCCACTAAACCTCACTCTACAGTAAATTAACTCTCTCAGCAGAGTTCAGCCCCAGACTGGAGCACTCACCACCAGGCTGCAATAGGCAGCTCCCTTCTCTACCCTTCCTGTGCCCTTGCTTGATCCTACTGTTTATTACAAGTTATTGTACAGAGAAAACATGAAGGGATGATTACAGAAAAGTCTCAAATACTCCTCTGTCCTCCTCCTAAGCACCAGGGTAGTGCTCACTTGCCTCCTGTCTCCAGGAAAATGTAATTATCCCATGCAGAGTGAAGTAGCTGTAGAAGAAGGATTTGGTAGAAAATGGGCTAGAAACAGACTTCTTGCATCCTGGTTAGGTCCTCCAGTAATGAGCTTTTGGTTTAAACATAAGAGGAGGTTTACAGCACAAGCACCACTCCCATCCTTCTGAACAGACTTTGCTTTGGAAATACAACATCAAAGTGCTTAACTGGCTATGTTTTCTAAACTAAAGAAGTCTTCCTGAAACATTGAATCAGACGCCCTCCCTTGGTTGACTGAAGCCATTTCTTGCCCCTTCTACTGCTTACCACGGATCCCATAAGAATGGCTGACCACCTCTTGCACTGCTTCACTTCAAGGGAAGCAGTAACTTCCTAACTTTGGTTGTGGATTCTGCTAATGTTGGATGCTTGGTGTTGCAGCTTGTTAAACAACACTATTGAAGCAAGTCCAAAACTTGCTGAAGCAGATACAGCAAATCACTGGTTGAACAGACCAGAAATAACAATTTCTTTGCTCTACATGCGCCTGCAAACACAATGACCTAGCTCATCTGCAAGAACACAGAGGCTTTGAACTTTAACCTAAAAAGTCAGCATCCCACTCAGGCTGGCTGGAATTGGAAGAACCATGTAGTCCTTTTAAAAAGTGTACTGTACTAAACACCATCCATTCAATAAACAAAGAGATGGAAAAAAGGCTGGATTAACAAGTCCATCATTCTGCCAGGTCTGCTGTAAGGTCTGTTACACAGTTCTTTGTCTCATCTATCTTTGCTTGTTCTGAGGGGAAGAGTTTTCATTAGTTCTGAAAAGGCTCATAAGCTAATAATTTTTTACCCCCACAAATAGTCCTTCAGATTTATTTTTTAATTTTTACCTTGCTGTTTCTAGTCATTGTTATCTAGATGTCTGTTGTATTATTGCTATCTAGATGTCTGTTGTATTTTTGCTAGTCGGGTTGCCAGAACTGGCATGTAAAATCTCAAAATACATTTTTTTTTCCCTAGAACAGCCTCTTTTAGAAATCTGCTATTCTAATATGAAGTGCTGTGGAAGATCTAAAATACTGTGAACTGTGATAGTTTCATGCTGAAGTCAGCGACACAACTCTAAATAATTTTCCTGGGAAAGGACATTATTCTGTAACACAAGACCTACCTCTATGAATTCAGTATTTCTGTAACACAGCCAAAACATTTCTCCATCTGAGCATTTTCTATAAAATCAACAAATGGAGCTGTGACAGTAACAGTCAGCCTCACATCTGCTAACCAATAGGTACCTGGCCAAAGGGTGGGAATCTGTATCTTTTAGGTATTCACATGCATGGCTACAGTGTGAAATGAGAACGATGCCCTTTACCAGAATGACCTGCTGGTTTAAGCCCAAAGAGCCTTGGGACTGGCCAGCTTTGGAAGATGACCTGATGGGGTTAATAAATGATCAAATGTCCTTCACAATAAGTGAGAAAGCAAGGGATGGGACAAACTGTAGTCTCCAGAAGCGAAAAACTGTTTTGCTGGATAGTCACGTTTAAACTTCATGTGGAAAAGTGCTCTGTCTGAAAAAGACTTCAAGACTTCAATTGGACTTTCTGTCTGGGGAACCCCAAAGGCAGCTACTTAGAGCCCCACAGCTATAAATGAACAACTGCAGATCTTCATGGAAGTGAGGACTAAAGGAATGCCCTATACTTACCACCATGTGTATGAACCATTCCTGTGTGAAAGAGAAGCAGAAGAGACACAATTATATAAAAATACCTGTCATAAAACCAAAGAAGATTAGAACAGCATACTTACATATATTATGGAAAGGACACCGTTATAATTTTTAGTTGAAACATTCAGAACTATTTTCAGTTGTGACACAAACACTTGAAAAGCAGCTGCAGTTGTGAATCCCCCAACTAGTGGATCTGCAAGGTACCTCACAATGAAACCAATCTGGAGAACTCCAAATATAACCTGGAAAAATAATGAAGAATAACAGCTGGTTAAATAACAAAAAGGTACACTTTCATTTGGAGATTTCTAATGCTTTGTTTTTTCTCTTTGTTGATGCTGAGTCTTAGGACCATATTCCCCCATTTCAGCCTAGTGTAGCTTAGTCATCATCCATCTGAGGAAAGTAAGGAGACCTGAAGAAATGTGTGAAAGGAAGCTCCAGGATATGCACCATTAGTACTCAGCTTCATGCAGGTCTTCTGGTCTGCAATCACAGGGCTATTCTGTTCTCTGTGCTCCCAGTCATGCTGTCAGAGACTCTACACAGGATAAGAAGCTCTTAAAAATTTGAGATAGTTCTCCTTCATTTTTGTGTTTTACTACAGGAAAATGCCTGACTGCTGTAGCAGGTATTTTCCTGCCATTAACATTAAAGCAGTGTCAAACTTGTGTCTTCAAGTCAACTATTTTACCTGTAAAATTCCAACCAGGAATGTGAGAGTACTAGCAATCAGCACTCTCTGTGCATCTCTGGCTTCAGTGTCTATCAGTGCCCCAGTGCCATTAGTCCCTGTAGCATTACTGCCTTCTATGAGAAAATTCTCATCAGGGGCCATGCTCAACACAACAGATCCCACCATCAAACTGACTACTGGGAATGGACCTGTAATGACAAACAGAACACACTAAAGTTTAACACACATTGGAAAAAAGCATTTATCAGACTAGACAAGAAACTCTAGGTCAGAAAAACCATGAAATACTGTAAAAGTGGAGTACATTGGTAGTATTAGGGGGCCAAGAGTCACAGGCACTGTATACATGAGACAGAAATACTGCACCTTCTTAAATACTGCTCCATCTTTAAATACCTTATGTTGTACATACAGATACAAGTGCAGTTTCATGCTTTGCTTGAGCCAATTTAGGGCTGTACCAAGGCAAAAGGGACAACAGGTTCAACATGCCCCAACCATCTCCCTTGTATCAGCATCACAACCAGACAACACAGATCACCAATCCAGGTGAAAGCAGCATTTATTTTCTTTAAGCTTTGGGAGTTCTTTGTTTGCTTGTGTTTTTTGGTTGGTTGGTTTTCTGGTTTTGGTTTTTTTCTTGTCATGGTTAGTTTTCAGCTGATCCTGCATGCCACATGGTCAGGGATCCTTTCGATTGTGACACGAACACGATCCAATGGGTAGGACCACATCTTTTGGCAGTATTGTGCTATTACACTGGCCAAAGATGACTGAAACTGTACTTTGGGCAAGATACAGAGAAAGTGATCATTGTGTCAGCAAAACACAATCTAAAAGAAATCCTATTTGTTGCAGTTATTTATTAAAATTATACAGAAAAGGAAAATGTCACTTAATGCCTTAAGGAAGGTAAAGTTAATTTTACAGGTACCTTAGAGGACACTTCATGAATAAGAACATTGGGAAAAGCATAAAAAAGGAGTGTTTGATAATCTAGAAAGTAGGAATGCCACCATAAATAACAAGTCAGAGCTGGATAGCAAATGTGAGCCACTTGGTAGGGTAGGAAGAGGCTAACAAAGTTGAGAAAACATATAGAGACTTTTGATGCAGCAGAGAAGAAAGCTGATGAAAAACTGTTAGTATCATGCCAAAGCTCTGGGAGAAGAAAACATGTTCTTGGTAGATATGAAAAAGGAAAGACTAGATTTTGTTAGAATGAAGAAAAAGGAACTTCAGTGATCAAGCTGTAACAAGAATTTTAAATGTGAGAACTAACACGAAACAAATCTCATATTCTAATGAAAGTATTCAGAAAGAATCAACAAGGTTTACCCATAGCCTTGATGTGAGGACCTAGAGTGAGGCTGGAGTGGATACACAAGTTCTGGGTCTCCATGACAGGCAAGAAGAAGATACTGCCCATAGTAATGAAAAAAAGGATGCAGCAAGTAAAGCTTGTAGAGAAGACTAAAAGAGCTGTTTTAGCCATCTTGAGCTTCAGCTGATAGACAAAATGTTTGTCATTCATATTGCCTACTGAGGTCATGATCTTGTCATTTCTTGCATAGAGTGTAGCCAAAGACAAGATTTAATCTACAGCATAAATCCCAGCAAAAATCAGGGGCATACCTGAAGTTAGCTACTATGAACAATTGCCTGTATAAAAAAGAAATAAGCCTTAATTTCCCCAAGATCCACCAATATTAATATTCACCGCAGCCAATTTGTTTCAGAAAGTAGTTATACTGTATGAAATATGAATGTCTGCAGTAAAGATTAACACTTTGTAATAGATAATTCACTCTAACTTGAACATATGCAGTTACCAACTGAGATGTGCCTTGATGTTCCCAGGAAAAAGTATGTCAGGATGGGGAAAAAAGCAGAATAGAGACCATATCCAACAGGGACTGCAACCAGCAAAGCATATGCCAAACCTGAAATGATAGATCATCAAAATATCACTTTCAAAATCCCTCAGCAATCTACTATCTTGTCCAGAATAGACTTTCAGAAAGATTTAGTGCTTTGCTCCAGATGCAATTCAGAACACATTTTGTCTGTAAGTCAGTTGCAGGCACACATGTGAGTATCAGTGACTGTAAAGGACTGTATATCCCATGCTGAATAAGTAAGTACTGAAAGATGTTCCTATATTTGCATTTGTAGCCCAATACACAATAGGAAACTTAAGTGGAGAACATTGTTGCAAGAGCATGTGCCTCTTGAGAGAAAAGCAGGATATGAGAAGGTTCTAGTTATCAAGAGAAATTTCGAGCACAAGACTCTGAATTATTGCACAACAAATAGGCTTCAATATCTTCAGCTCTTGTGAAAAAAGGGCCACTTCTTTTCCCAGCAGCAGCTTAAAAACTGATCTACCAATAGTAAGTCACATAAATTTGAGTCTTGGTTCTTCTTCCTTTGCATATCCATGCAAGATGTCAAATCCAGCAAGCAATAAAAGAAATTGTCTTCAAAATCATATCCCAGTTAGCTAGAGTAAAGTATTCTCCTTCAAAGATTCTCCAAAACCTGTCAGAGTTCAAATAGCTGAAGTCCTGGTCATACTACTGTGATTGATGGGAGGACTGCAGCATACATAGTTGCTGAGAATTAGGGACTTCAGATCCAAGAAGCCTCTTTTTTTGCAAATATTTTGGCCAATTTTTCCTGTAATGCATATTCTAAAATTTCAGATTTTTAAAAAAATTATATCTAGGTGTAGATTTGCATTAATTTGGGTTTTTTCCTTTTTTTCTATTTTTTTTTTTATGCATAGGTGGGAGACGAGACAGTATACTTAAAAAATTTGTTTTACAAATGGATTCTAATTATGAGAAAATCAGACCCCTGGCAAAAAAAAAATAAGGAGGTTATAGTAAGAGCACCATATCTGTTATAAGTAATATGAAAGGTCCATCTAGCCCAGTTCATTTACAAAAGGTACAGGGATCCTGTAACTGTGCCACTACTTGCAGCAAAGATTGTCCAGCTCTGACACTCTTTGGGAAAGAATCACTTTCTTTATTTCTCAGGTCATCCCCTGCCTGGGGCAGAAGTTTGTAATGCCTTTTTTCTGCCAGTCTCTGCCTTCCTAGCATGCTCCAAGGGAACAGACAGGAAGAAATACTTGTGTCTAATCGGGAATGCGTAAACTGCTTTCTTTGTTCCTAATGTAAATCTTTGTCCCCTTCTGCAAACACTTATTTCCATGGAGGGAAAGTGTGGGGTTGACACAGCTAGTTTTGCCTGCTGCAGTCTTGAAAAAATTGTGAAAATAGTGTAAGAACTCTACTGAGATTAAAGAAATGAGTGTGGTGGATGTGTCAGGGTTATAGTTAGTCTTGTCTTAGATGGATGCTCCTCAGGCAGGATGCTTCTGCCCTTTGAGTCTTCCTTAAGTAGCTTATTTGAACTAATTCCTGTTTATTTTTGCCATTTTTCTATTTGTTCATCTACTGAAAGCTTTAATAAATGGAATAAGGAAGTAAGAAAAACTTAATATTACAAGCCATGTACTCTAAATATCCATCAAGTTTAACTTTTTTAAAAATGTGAATACTTCACCATGTCCTTGAGGGCTGTCTTCTGCAGAAACTTGAACAATCTTATGAGATGAATTTTAAAGAGGAGGAGATAACAACACTGCATTATTTTAGGGGAATAACTAGATTTTTGTAGGCAATTGCAGAAAAACTATAGGCTTAGACAACCAAGAAAGAGAAACAAGACCACACAAACTATTTATCACAATGTAATTAAAATTTTAAATATCAAAATAAATACTCTTTGAGTAAAACACCTGGAAGAAAAGTTAAATACCTCTTTCTAGCACATCACGGGAAATTTAAATCTTCTAACCGAGGAAAGAGAAAGGAATAAATTAAAACCATAAATTATTTATTGCCAAATAATACCTAATATCTAGTATTAAATAACAAGCCTCAGATTTGTAATTCCATCTGCATAAACGTCCCTGAGTTCAGCCGGCTCCCTTAGAGGGACGTCCCGGGGAGCGGAGCGCCGGCGTGCCTGGCTTTACCTTGCAGGGTGGCAACGAGGCCGGTGCTGAGCCCCGAGATGATGTCGCTGATCAGCCACTCTTTCACCCGGTAGTTGGGCAGCCACTCCAGGATGGGCAGAAAGGACTTGGCGATCTGAAAGGCCCGTTTCCTTGAACATCTGCGAGAGAGCAAGTGATGAACGCACCCCACGGAGCTGCAACTGGAGCGCCCCAAGAACCCCAGAGTGACAGAGAGCTGAGCTGATGCACATTTAAATTTAAGGGGGAGCGACTGTCACAGTCCCGTCTTCCACGTACTGGTGTCAAAAGCGCGCTCCGTGAAGAAGCACCCCGCGGGCGGCTGCGAGTCGCAGGGGAGCAGGGATGCGTCTGCTCGCAGTCTGGCGTGCGGGGCGCTTCATCCCTGGGCGGGTGGAGTTTGCGGGCGCCGGGACGGCGCGTTCCCCGGCTCCCTCCCGCCGCTCGGACCNCCCGCAGCGCTGTCCGCGTCCTGAACCGCGGCTCCGACGGCTCTGCCCGCTCCCCGGCCGGCGGCAGGGCGAGCTGGCCCCGCCGCAGCCGCATTTATACGGCCGCCCACCNNNATACGGCCGCCCACCGCCCGGCGCTTTATTTACGGGGAAACAGAGAGACCCGGCTCCGGGCCGGCCCGGGCGACGCCTCCGTCCGCCCTCCCCGCCCCGGCCCGGTGCCCCCTCCTCAGCCCTTGCTCCGGCCGGCGCTCCCCGAGCGACCGCCCCGACAGCGCGCGTCCCCTCGGGCGGGGGCTGCACTTCAAAGGCGGCGGGGGAATGGCTCTGGGCCGTGCGGAGCGGGGCTTGCTGCACGCACACGAACCCCGCCGACAGGTGATGGCCTCTGCCCCTCACCAGCTGCCCCGAGGAGCCACCTGCCCGCCGGCGGCGGCCAAAGTGCTCGCTCTTAAGGCGAGCCTGAGGGAGCGAGATAGGACCAGCCACTCTCGCACGCTGCTTGGCCCGCACGGAAGCCTCGCTGGAGTTCCCGAAGCTCTGCTGCATCCCACGGCCCAAGTTTTGGGAGTAGTCTCCATGCATAGCTATAAATGCCTAAAAAACATCACCTGCTCTCCAAACCACCCCGAGCTCACGCAGGAGCCTCGGAGGGAAGAAGTGGCTCAGGCCCCACAGGCTCTTTGCGTCACACCTGAAAGCACAGAAGGCCCAGGGCTGCAGCTTCTGCTGTGCTGAAAGGGGCTCATAGGGAATGAGCTCCTTGGCAGCCCTGCTGTAATTTAGGATTACAGCTAGGACTGAGGGGGAAAAAGTCAGTCCTGCAGGCTGAATACTGCTGGTTACATTTCAGCTCTTCTACCTTACCTTTGGAAGACAACCTAGCAAAGGTTTGCAGGAATGAAGCGAAGCACGTGTCCTCCTCACCTAGGAGACTTCCTCAAATAAGAATCAGTGCCAGTGTTTCAGCCAACACCAAAGAAGTGCTGAGGGCACACTCTGAGGGTACAGCATCAAGCAAAGTATTTGTTCAGTGAACTACTCAGGCATGGAGTTGGTTTCAAGACAATTAAGTACAGTCCTAACTTCAGGCATGTTGAAGCCAGCATTACTAAAATGGAAAGAAGCTCTTTGCGGAAGTATTTTTTGTAGGGTTAACACAACTCCTAGTTCTGCAACTGGCTTCCCCTCTGCTGCACTGCAAGGAAATCTGGGTGCACTGCTGACCTGTTTTGATCTGAGCAATGTTGTATACAGCAGTGAAGCAGCCAGCCTTCCCAAAACAAGTCCCAGCATTTTGTAGAAACCTGTAAGCCTGGCACTCAAGTCAGTAAAAGCTGCCTTGTTCCAGAGGAACAAGGAAAGTGGTCTGATGTAAATGTTACTTAATCCAAGGTGGAAAAGCTTTCATATTTTCTCATTAGCAGATAACAGTATGGCGAAATGGAAGAAATATTGGAAAAGACATATTAGACGTAGTCTAAAGCACATACTGAAAAGTGAGATGGCATCAAGACTCAGTAATGTATTAGGTTAGAATCCACTCCAGATAAAAATGGAGCACCATGAAAAGCAGTTTTGAAAACTAACTTTAAAAAACTGTTGTGGTAACATCATTTTAGTTCTAAAATTAATACAAAGAGAATGAAATTACTCCAGCAGGTAAAATGGCTTCTAGGGTAATCATAAAAGCAAAGAACAGCAAAATCATTTGCAGGAACCCAATAGAGATGCCCTACACTTACCAAATAAACTCAGTTTTCAGGACTGGCTGTGGCATTACATATTATTTTCTCCTAGAATATCCACAAAACTACAATTATATTATTACTTATTTAGCTAGGATTTTAGGGGAGAACTTCTTGATATCAGGAGGAAGAGACATAGTACTGAACAAGTAATTAAAACAGGAAGGGTACAGTCAGAAGAATTTGAATTGACTGTAACTCACACTCTTGCAAATTTGTTTCCTGCAGCACGTCTGCCTGAACAGTTCTCCAAGCTTCAGCACCTGAATTCAGGTGATGAGATGCAGCAGGAGCACCTGCAGATGTACAGATGAGAACTCTGTAGGACCGTGAATATTGGCAGGACAGAAGTATGCAAGTTCAAGGACAAGAGGTTTGAAGGAAAAAAAAGAAAAAGAAGAAAAATCTCCATCTGTGTAACACTATGCATTTACCAGAATTTGAAAAGACAATTATTTGAGGAAGAGGCTAAAGACTGTAAACCCTAGCTCAGAATGGATCCCATACACAGAGACACATCTGTATCAAATCAGATGCAACGTGTTTCTGAGCTGTGATGTTGCTGACCCCACTCAGGATGCATCTCCCTTGCCTTTCAAGCTAGAAGGCAGGCTCTTAGTTTCTCATTTTTTAACTTTAGTTTTTTTATTTGGTTGTTGGTTTTGGGTTTTTTTTGTGGAGGGTCTTTTGTTGTTTTTTGGGGGGAGGGGTGCTTAGGTTTCTTTTAGCTTGAAATTGGCTTCAGTCTTCTGAATCCTTTTGTTTACCTTATTATTTGCTATTATTTTCTAATTAGTTCATTTTGTACTTGGTATGAAACAAACAACCTAGGACAGATACACAGCCTGTTTCCAAGACCCCTACTTCACTGTATGCTCTGTTTCCTTAGACCTCGAATGCCCAAGTGATGTCTGGAGAAGAATCAAAGCCCAAGATTTTGTCCTTGCTGGCCAAGAATAACAGTTCCTCTCTTCCTTCTTCTCAATTGTCCATTCCATACCCTGTTAAACTCACAAAGAAAGGAGTAGTTTAGCACCTCCTTCTTCCATCCTCATAGGAACAGGGATTTAAACCTCATGCTTAGTAAATTGTAGCATATGGTCTCACCACCTAGGTGAGAAGTTGTTACACTATATTGCAAAATACGGTTATCACCAAAGCTACTGCATCTTCTGGCTGTGTTTTCAAAGACAAGAACAAATCAAATCAGGCTACACAGACAGTCTGACCTCAAGCAACAGGATAAAGGGTTAAAGCAACAGCTATTTATGTCGAGAGTCTTGCAGACACGCTTTTAGGACAGCAGTAATTGCTGTCCAATTTCCAGATGAGTTTGAGAGATCCTTCCCATACTCACGTTCCCTGGCAGCTGGTTTTGGCATCTTCTCCCTTCCAACAGACACACTAGGGCTAATATCTAACTCCTACTAGTCACTAAACATCGTGGGGAGGTTCCCACTCGCTAAACCCCGGTGCACGCAAGTGTGTTTGAGAATCCAAACCTCCCAGATGCGCTTCACACAGACCCAGACACCTTCACACAGTCCTGGAGGGAATCTTTTAGCATCTATAGTCCTGGGCTGTATAATCTGCTTCCCTCTCTGCTTTGCTCTCCCAAAGCTGGAGATGGAATAGCAAAATCTTTTCAGGGCACTTGCCCTTGCAGGTGGTAGAAAAACTTCCTTTGGACCACAGATGCATTTCAGAGTGAACACAAAACCAGAGGCACTCTTGTTTTCCTCACAAATACACCTTGCAATGCTTGTCCCTATTTGTACATTACCTCATAAACAAAACACAAGTGTTACATTTTGTAAAGAAAAAACCCCAACATTCCACATTATTCCTGAACTGAGGATGCTCAGTTCTAGAACTATGTTTTCAGACATTCCACAATTAATGCACACAGCAATAGGCAGCACAGAGTACTGAAGGAAAGGAATGACATAACCGAGAGCTGGTTTTCCAACTTATCTGTAAAATGACATGTATTAGGTAGTAACAGGACCCGTATTACAGCTGACAGGGGCATAAGCACTGTCCAAAGGCAAGGCAAAATGAGGGCTTCTGTCCCAAAAAGTAAATTCAGAATTTCAAGGAACTCTCGAGAACTGAGGCAGTCATGTAGCACTTTTACAGTAACTTCACATTAGGAAAAACAAATGTTATTTCAATGCTGGGAGAAAAGCTGAGCTTTCACCCTTTACAAGAGGCTAGGAAAGCAGAGTGTCTTTTCAATGAGGCTACGTAGCCAGGGACTACTGTGGCAGCAAACACACAGGGAGTGCTAAGGCAAGGGTACATTTTCAGAAAAGACTCCGCACAATTTATGTTATTAAGGAAGATGTATTGTCATATGTTTGTTGCAAAAATAAAAACAGGGCAAAACACCCTGCCTAGATCCAGGTGCTTTCATTTAAGGTAACACCAAAGCATGCAGCCCGGTCTATTAATATTCAGGTCAGCTCTCATGCACCCACCATGACCTCACTGCTTTCTTGACTCAGCAGAAAAAGGGGCTTATGAAAAAAATATGGAAACACCCCTGAATTTTTTTTTTTTTGAAAGCTACTGTCAGTTAAACCTGTGCAAATATTTTTAGAATAATCTTTCCCATGCTTCCCCACCAAAATATGGAAAATGCATATTTTTACTTTCGTAAAGAGGGGAAAAACGGCTCCATAACAACTAGGCAATTACTTTGACATTATTTAGAGTAGAAAGAGCTCCAAATTATTACTTCTGGAGGCATATTCAGAATAAATTAACTGTCCTACAGGAGTACAAAAATTATTTTGATTCCACCAGTATGAGTGGCGATTTAACTTTTGTCAACTTCTTTCCCACAACACAGGCACATGTGACCAAAATGTGACCTAACAGCCTGAAAGATCAGGAGATAAAAGCATGAAATTTTGAGCCATTCTTTCCCTGTGTATCAACCATAACTTAAAAGATTACCAATGAGAGAACTGCAGTTCAAGTTGATCAATCCAGACTCCCACAAGCTCTGAAAGCATATAATGGGAAACAATGCAAATGCAAAGTATTCACAAGGATTTGCCATCTACTAGAATTTCCAGATACACTGTTTAGACTAAAAATTTTACAAAACCCGTCTTCTTTCCAAGAAGAGAGTTCTACATAGCAGAATCTACAGAATAATTTTAATCTGAATAACAGAAGATTATTTTCTCTGTGAACAAGTCTGGAACTCCAAAGAGCTGGAAGTGTGGTAATGCAACTCAGTCAAATGTGTGTGACTGTCCACAATAGACAAGTACAAAAAGGATGATGGTCACACTTGTGTGACAAGGAAACCTGACAAAGGATCCAAGTAACAGACAGGACAGAAGTGAATGGAGGCACAATACAAAGTCTGTGTGTTTAAGGAATCTCCAGTGCAGGGAACATTATCGTGGCACGGTATCAAGGTTTTCTGTGTAATGTATTACAGCATGGATCTATCATGTGTTGAATGCATTCTGCATGTCTGAAAATACCCAGCCTCATTCCAGCTCCAAGGGAACAGAGCACACCACCCTGTACTCCTTCACAATTCAGTCATGTTCTACAACAAAAACTGTGTAAAGCATTCAGAGTTCCTTCTCAAGGAGAAAAATCAGTACTATCACTGCATTCACAGCCGTCCATTTTTTATTCCATGTTATTTTTTAAGATAAATTTTTAAGGAAGAAAAGCACAGTGCACAACATCATTCATTATAAGCTTCTAATTTTCTACCCCATTATCTACATCTACAAGCAGAAAAAGTGTTTGAAATTTGAGTAGATAACAGTAAATAATAAGCAAGAGTTATTTGCTTTTGTTCGGTCTCTTGAAGTAAGAAACATGTGAGTATTTTGTTCTGTTATTAAAACCAGCACTTGTTATACCTCCAAGGCTTCCAACTACAGCCTTTGGATCTGACTGGAGATAACATTCCACCACAATTTTAAATATTTCAGAAAGGAGTGGGGACAAAAAACCAACAAAGATACATTCAACTACATCTTCAAAACATGCGTATGCAGGTATGAAAAATCTGTAACTTTTCCTGGAAGTTTTTATATGAATAAAAAAAAAAAAATCTTGAGTGTCACAGAATCTCTGAAAACACATTCTGTACTACTTCAGCAAGGATAAAGTATTTTTTAAAAACACCTGCCTTCTTATTTAGTATGGTATGTTATTATGCCTTATATTAATTGATAAGCTGTGTTTAAATTCTAAGATAAACAAATCCTATTTCCAGAGGAAGCAAAACTACCACTATGAAGACTATTTCCAAGAAGAGTTAAACATCACCAAGTTAGAAGTATATTTTGTTCCTAGTGCATATAACTATTAACTATGATGAGACCGTATACTGGGAGAGATTTACAAGAATAAATCCAGAAACCATGAACTTAAACAATCCCTTTAATATAACAAAAACATATCAAACTTTCAAATATAAACTGGAACCAACTAACAAATAAACTCAAACAGCTTTCTGAATACCAAAAAGGTCTTATGCAAAACAGTGCACATTTATTTGAGGTATCGTATCCATGAAAACAAAACAAAACAAACCAAACTATCTACATTTAAAAAGAATTTTTACTTAGCGAGGCAAAAGAAGTTAGGTGGTACATAAAGAGTAAACCAATGTAAACAGTGTAAAAATAAAAGATTGCTAATACCAGCCAATGCAAAACTGAAATATCCCAATATATTAAAGAAAAATAAACCAGAAGCATGCAAAATATTGTTTGTTAAAATACACTCAAATCCATGCGGCTAAAGTGAAAGTCACAAGCTAGTGAGGTGGATTTAGAAATGCAATGTTTCTTTATTTTCCTTAGACTGACTGTGTTTCAGTTTTCCACTGATAAAAAGCTTTCAACCTTCTTCATCCCACTGGGAACTGAATTTTTAAGACTCCAAACAGGTGCTGCAAAGGAGTTTAACTAATTGTTTTTATGATCTAGTGTGATATACAGCCTCACTCAAATGCTACAAACAATGGTGATCTGTTACCATTATGGGAGGAAAAAGCTTGGAAAACAGGTTGCTCCAGGCGGAGTTGAAAGATTTTTGACGAGAGCAGTGACAAACTCCGTGGTAAATCCGGTAAGCCACTTAACATTTTATTCCCAACACAGAACATTTTGGCAACCGATACATTAGAGGAATCTGCAATGCATGTGCTTTTCAGAAAAATCAAGTTTTGTTTCAGGTATGCATCAGGAACATCAACAGCACAAGACTTTTCTCATTCAAGCAACCGGAGCAATGCCATCCGTCTTAGGTGCACTTACAGGTCCTTCTTATGGTCCTCTTTATTTAAACTCTGAAAAGAGACAGATTAAAAATAATTTAAATTTGGCAAGATCAGAAACCACTGACCCCACACACTGCAGCGACACCTGATTTGCTCACCATACACCTTTCTAAGCTGCAGTCCCATCAACACTACCCCACAGAACAGCTGAGCTTCTGCTGCCAGCAGTCAAGGCTGTGCAGCCTCGTTCTGCTCCCTTTGGCATTACAGCTGGGCTGTGCAGCAAGCTCAGCAGAAAGCATTTCCCACTATCAGCTCATTTATCCTCGGGAGCTGCATCTACTGTGTGCTCGGTACCTTCTGTTCTTTCCACTCAGAGGTAAACAGAAGATGGTAAGGATGTGTGTTTTAGACCACAGGTCTGTTAGAAATGCAGCAGGACTACTATGGCTCATTACACAGGGAAGCACAACAAGGACATGCCATGCATGGTGGTCTTGCATTGAACACAGAGATCAGTTAAGCAATCTGTAGAAGGACAGGGTGAGGCCAGGAATGAGTAAGTGGTTTCACAGAGTACAGGAAAAAAGATCATAACCAGGTCAAAACTGCCTTTTTTTAAATTAATACAGGACTGAACAACTCTTCTTGAAAAGCAGGTCACCATAATTTTAATGATCATTTATTTTCTCCCAAGACCACTACTTGTAAATAGGCTAACTTTCACTTTTACTGAATTTTGCTCAAGACAGATGTTAGGTATGGAGCATATGAACCCCTGACAGACAACTTAGAAGTTCTACCAGAAATACTTACTGCGTATCATATGGGTTTTTATAGCCACACACATAAGAAACTCAGTCAAACAAATAATTCATTCTTTGCTTAATTTGGTTTCTTTAAAATTATTTTGTACTTCAGTTTGAATTTTATAGTAGCCTGTTGTTAGCCTAGGCTGTTTGTTGGGTTTTTATCTGTGTATCAACAGTATTGCAACGTTTATAATCCAAGATTGCAAAAGCATGTTTTAAGAGCAAACAAAATACAATTACTTTAATAAATTGTGTATATACTCCCCCGTCACACAAACACACCTCCTATAATTTTCCTACAGCATTTCAGTTTGATCATCACATGCAAAACCATGTGAATCTTATTTTCTAAGTAACAGTAAAATTGAAGCAAATGATAACCGGAGCTTTGTCAACCAAAGTGCAAAAAAGAAAGTGCTACTAACTTGCCAAAACAAAATTCTACTATTTTGAAGAAGTTTAAGGAATGCTGCCAACTGTAACTTTATGCTATCCTAAAGATTTTGGTAAATTCTCTAGCACAATAAATACCGCTAAACAGAATTTTGCTGGTACAATTTCAAAACACAGTGCTTGTATGGCGATCCAGAGCCACCTACCTGAAGCTGCTCAAATTCTTTCATCAGATGATCATATTCTCTTCTAAGACCATCAGACTGCTTTTTAACTGCAGCCACTTCAGTTTTTGCCTTATGGAAAGCTGTAAGATACCAGAATTGATGTTTTAATTATTACTTGTATTCCTGCAGTCCTTCAGAGCCCTAGATGTGCATTAGTGTTCCACTGTAGTAGACAGTCTTCTTCTAAAAAAAAAGCTTAGAATTTAAAACACATCATCACAGATGGATACAGAAAGAGAAGCTGGGGACAGGGAGCAAAAAGAGAACGGCCAGTGTTCAGAAAGATCAGCATGAGGAACAGGAAGGGCCTGTTAGGCAAGCAGGGCTGAGACCAATAAACTCCTGAAAGAGCTGACTAGATAGTGATAACTACAGTGTTCTGTCACATTGCAGGAGACAGTTCCAGAAAAACAAAACTCTGCACCTCCAAAATCAAAACTGTCAGACTTCTTAAAAAGAGGAGGGAACTCAAACACTGGGCAAGATTTTCTCAGCAACTGAGACCATCTACAAAACATGGCAAGGAGGAAGATGATACATGATTATAGGAGCACAGACCTCACCCTTTCACCCTGCTCTGAATTTTACCATGCATCAGCTAATTGATTAGCAGTGTCAGTTTATGGATGAAAAGGCAGAAATGGTGGTGGGTGGATAAACATCCCTGAACGGGTTTTTAACTTGAGAAAACAGTCATTATTACTCTACTCCATCTCAACACAAACTGAGAGCACATCTGTGCTGCAGTACCAAACAGCCTAGGTCTCCAAAGGGGCTATTTTACAATGCAAGATAAAACTGCACACAGTGTCATAAAGCCATTAGTCCTAAGCTGCTACCATAAGGTCATTTAGAAATTTTCTTATTCCTCTGCTATAGGTATCTCAGGCATCGTTATATTTCTCTGATGCAGCACCACAGGCATAGTCTAAATCTTGATCTATTCATATGAAAACCAGAAATATTGTTAATGACCTAGTAAGGCTGCCTCACACGGCCCCTTAAAAAACCCAGACAATCAAATGGGATGGTACAAATAAAAGCAGAACATTTGCAAATTTCCTTGTTCCAAAAGTGTAAATCTATGCTTTGACTGTGAACTCCCTTGAGAGAGACTCTTCTTTCCCAGAGACCTCCACTGCACTCAAGAATTGCAGCAGCTCTAAAAGCCTGTTCTGAAAAGATGAGGAGCTAGATGTGGTTTTTGTTAAGCACTGAGTTACAAGCAGACTGGTATGAACCAGATTTCTCTTTGGGTGCTAGCTCCTGAAACATCAGAAAATGGGATTTGACCACTCTCCTACATGCAAGAAGGAGAACTCCCTCACATAGAATTTCTGCTATTTTAAAAAAATTAATTTGAATGTATAGATGAAAAACAGTTCTCATTTCAGAACTCTGCAAGTGGTTTTCCTGTAACAGGACTTTCACCTACCCTGAAATTCTGATTCACTGGAGTCAATAACACTTCTGTCTGTTGATTCCAACATGATTAAACCCCCATAATTTCTCTTTAAATCCTTCATTACCATACTCTTACACAGTTTTCTTTCATCCTTTAAGTCATTCTTGACAGCATCAATACAGACTTTCTGAAGGTTTTGGTATTTGGAATAACTTTGATTTCCACACATGTGAAAAGTCAAAACCCACTGCATTTACTCTCTCTCTGCTCTTGGTACTGTTTAAAATATTCAATAGTAAAATTTCGGTATCAATGAAATAAACTTGTGACAATTTGATAAACTTCTGAACTTTAAGTTGTAGACAAAAAGCATATACATATGCTATTTCACTTCTCCAAGAATCTGCTAATTAGAAAGATAAATCTTGCTTTTGTTTGAACATTCTTGTACATAGTATAGTAAAAATCAATAATATCTCACTTCTGAAGAAGTTGTAACTCAATGTTATTGATCTAACACTATTGAGTTATTTACGAGTAGCAGCACAGTACTTTAGTTGCAACAAAAAACTAATTTATCTTTAAAACATGAACAAAATATCTAAAAGTATCTACAAATCAAGAAAGCAAACAAGCTACTGCATTGTTTTAATGTTTTGACCAAAACAGATGTATGACAGAAATACCACACCTAACCCTAGAAGAAGAAAAAAGCAAAGAACAGATTGTCCTTCCCACCTGTGCCGGCCATGGACAAAAATCTCAAAACATCAACAAAGCACCAAATGCAGACTCATTCCTGTGGGGCCACAAAATTAAAAGGAGCATCAGGTCTTTGACAAAGTGGATTTCTCAGTGCTCCAATTCCCCTGGATGCCCCGTGAAGCACAGGAGTGCCCACACACCAGTGCCCAGCTCCTCGGGGCCGCACGAGCACTGCAGTGCCGCCGAGTTCATCAGGCACACTGTGTGTCATATGGATCCCATCATATGAACACACATCCAGCAGGAAACAGGAGATCCTTTGTGTGCACAATACACTCAGTTATTATTTCTGGCTTCCATCTGGCCTGTTACTTCGCCTCACAGGAGCACAACAGCTGGACTGGCAGCAAGCAAGCCCCCACAGCTGACACCTCCCACCAAGTCAATGCATGAGCAGGCAGGAGGTGAGGATGCTGCTTCTACATTAATGTACTATTGAGAGGAATAATCAGTAAGTTCCAAACACAGAATCCAGGCTCCTTTTCCATTCCTTCTCCTTCCAAGAAAAATCAACAAACTATTCCTAGGGCAGTGTTTCAATGGAAGACATTTGTGGAGAAGTTTATCCCTTTACACTTATGTGTGAATGAACATCCATAAACTAATGTAACATGTATGGTCTGGGAAAAGTAGAGAACGTGTCCCTTCACCACATTCTCTGAGTCCTTTTCCAGGAAAGAAAGTTTACTTCAGATTGCTCTGAATTCTAAGGATGAGGAATAAAACTGCTCTGAGGAGCTACATTACCAGTAGCTGTAGCATTTCTATGATGTTCTTATTTCAACAAAGATGGACAACCTAATACTAAAACCAAACCAACTAATAATTCTTTAGGCATTTCCTTGCACAACTACTAGTCCTGGTCTGACTAAATCACTTGACTTACAGTGCTTGCTACTAAGGAAACAATCTGGAACTTACATTAGCATTGCTAGTTGAAGAATAAAAAAGAGCTCTCTCTTAAAAGAGTTTTCAAGTTAAAAAAGAGCTATTCACGTTTAAGAATTTAGGCACTGACAGCACAAAGAGATTTGCCAACAAATACGCTGTAAGGCTGGGAACACAACTTCAATCCAGTAACTCCATACTAATTCTGAATTCTCTTCTCAAAATATAACGACCAGAATTTAAAATGAGAAGGCAAGGCCAAAAAAAATACAGATTTGCTTCAAGTATCTTTTGCAACCTCAAACAAAGTTTTGGTACAAAAGGGACATTATAGCATCGTCAGAGGGCATAAACAACCTTGCATAATAAACCCATGCTTGCTGTATGCAGCCATTTCTTCCAATCCACAAATGTGAGTATCAACTCTTGCTGCATGTGACATTGCAATGGCTCCCACCCTTGGTTATCATCTCACAGTTTTGTAGAAAGTAAGGTTAAGTAAGACTCTGCCATTGGCTAAGTAACAAGACTGTGGCCAGTTCTTTAAACTTGTTTGCTTTTAAAAACTGGAGTGCATCAGTGAAGCTCAGCGCAGTTCTCATATGTGGCACTAGCCTACTCAGCAACACCAAGGCCAAACTGAACTCTCCCTCACAGCAGTATTATGAAATGTATTCCTAATGTCTGTATTTTACACGTTTAAGTGAGAGCTGAACATCTGTACATGCATACTTTCTAGAGTAGTCAACAGTTAGAAGTTATTTCAAAACCAGCCCTCCACGTGAATTGTTGCTCTCCCTGTCACCTGCAACACTATGCAACCATGAAACAACTGCCAGTCTGTACACAAAACAAACCTCTTTAAAGGATGCATGGAAGTTCCATTAGAATTTCCTCCTGCCCCACCATATGCCTATGGCAACAATATATAAACAGAGTATTTTCAGAAAAAGTTGAACTGAAGTTCAAAATCACCTACATGACTTTGATGAGCCAGTATGTATTTCATGAAGCCCTGTTCCTGCCCCAACACAAAAAGCACTGTAAGGACAAAAGGCTCTATGAAATTTCTCTCAGGTCTAACCTCATGCCCAGTTGCAGGTTATTTGTTTTGTTGTGGTTTTTTGAACAGTTTTCCAAACCATCAAAATGAAACAATGTCACGGCATGTCTTCTTTCTCCAGAAAATTCCTATTGGTCCTAGGCCAGTAGCCATACTGAGAACCTTTAATTATCTGAATCAATATTTTGTTAGAAATATGTCTAATATGTAGCAGGAGAAACATTCTCACAACTGTACTGGGTATTGTTACAAGTATGTACATTTATTTCTAGATATCAACGAGACATTTTCATAACACACAAATGTATCAATAAAATACCATCTCAGAAGGTTTCTAACCAGTCATGTTTTTACATGCCTAGGTATGATAAAAATGGATTTAGGCTCTCAAAGTGCTCGCCACACTGCTGGGTGCCTATAAAGCCCTGACAACAATATGTATGTCTGCAAGAGAGTAATGAGAAACAAGTCTTCTTTGCTTCATTTCCAAAATAAAGCACAAAAAGGCATCAAGTGTAATAGAAAAGTCAAGCTTGAAAAGAAGGCAAATTCTTAATTTCCAACCTTTCCTCAGATTTTACTGATTTCACTGCTCAGTCTTGTATTTTGATTCTTCCTCCCCACCTATTCAAAGCATGGGAAAAAGGTCTTCTTAACTTAGGATTTCACTCTTAAGCAAGGAAAAAAAAAGTAGCCTATGTTTTCTGTAAAAGGTAGGAAGCTGAAGAACTAGAGATGAGTCTGGTGAAAATCTACAATAATCTCTCTACACTATAATTTTAGTCAGAATTTCAGGAAGAGGAGACATACAGTATTTCCTCTGCCAGTTGTAAATACTGTTTCAAAACTTTAGAGGAAATTTGCATGACCTTTGAAGTCACAGCATTAATCTGATACTAAACTGTTTTCTTAAATGTGAAGCAGGTATACATTTAGGACTCCTTCTGGCTGCCACTTTACTGTCTCAACCCACCTTCCAACTTATGGCCTACTCTAAAATAATATACTACCATGCATCAGCAGCTTAATAAGTGACCCAGACCAGAGCAAAGGATATTTGAAACTGCTTTTGGAAAAAAAAAAAAAAAAGCTTTTCCTTTCAAGCAGCAATAAAATGCCCAAACACAAACCCCCAACCAAGAACAAAGTCCAAATTTATGACTCGTACTAATACTATAGCTGAAAAAATAAACAATAAAAAAGCCTCAAAAATAAAAAACAGTAAAGTCTTCATTTTTATACTAGGTTTCTCTTGTTTCATTATTAGGTGACATTCTTTGCACTCTTTTCTCTCCCCCCACAATTTCATGGATTGGACTTTGTGGACACGAAGAAAAAGTTACTTTAGTCATGAGAGCTCAGTAGCATGAAACAAATTGCTTAGAAGAGGCAAAACAAGCTTTCCAATCTCAGCTTTCATTTTGTGTAATGCACTGCTCACACTTAGTGAACATGACAGTCAACATTCACCTACCCAGTTGCAGAAGTTTAAAAAAAAGAGTAAATTTCATTCACATTCTCTAACACTATAGAAAGCTGCATCTACAGCTGTGGTTGTTCTTATCAAGTACTTTAAGCTTTCTGGCTATGAATTTGCTCAAAATAACATGTAAGAAAACTTACAAAAAGGTAAGACAGACATACCTCAACACCACCTAGCTGTCCATGGTAATTCCCATACCACCCATGGGGTTTTTGGCAATGAGGGGGGGTGGCATCAGGAGAAGGGCTGTAAATATTTTCCTATTCACTCCTTAGAAAGACCCTCTCTCCCACTTTTGCCCTAACAAAAGATTCAAGCATGCCTTAATTTATACATCTCTTGGATGGACAACATCCCACGGGGAGAATGAAGCTGAAGCAGCATGAGGTAAATCTATTTATTCCTTAGCTTTCTCTAGCATTCCTGACTGAAAAGCTTACATTATATTAGTGTTACATTATATTAGTGTTACATACCACCAGTTAGTTTAAATAAAAATAAGCATTTAAATTTTCCCTTGATCTGTCACTTCAAAGGCACTTTCCCCCCTTTCTTAAAGAGAACAGCAGGAGAGGGAAAACTCACCATCAAACACGCCTGAGAATGTGAACTAATGAGACTCTCTATTTAAAGATTCTTGTTGCTTCAAGCCCAGCTGAAAACAGCTGGTTTATGTTTTTTATTTGAATTCCCAGTGGACAGTGAAAAAGGATTCATGAAATATTTCTGAAAAATTTCTTCTTACAGCATTGTAGCAGTGCCAGGCAATATGACAGGGGGGCTATGTTTTGATGACAACATGCTATCCCGTACCAAGAAAATTTGTATGTTTGTTCCAGTCTGAACACCTGATTCATGTTTACAAGATCACAGGCAGTGTTATCTTAAAAACACAGATTTCAGATGAGCAAGTGTTCACAGGCATCACACACCTTGAGAGATCCTAGTAAGACAGAACCAAACAGGTAAAATCTGCTTCTATCTCAATCTGGGCTGCCTGTAAAGCAGTTTTGACAACCTAAACCTTAAACACGGAAGCTGCTAACAAAAGTATTATGTTACAAATTTCAAGGTAGCTTTTCTTGTAAACAAAAAAAAATTAAAAAACTAAGTAATATTAAAAAAGCTAACATTAAAATCTCAGCTGCAGAATATATATAAATTTAGAATACTAGTCAAGGACTTTTCTGCTGTTTGATAGAAACCCTATGGTAGTAAAAAACCTCAGCCACAATACTTCTCCATTTTATACAGGGAGAGCAGCTGCTATGTATGACATGAAAGATCAAACTGATACCTATAAGCAACCAGCAAATGATTTCATATCCTGGTCATGTCATTGATGAAGACAAATCAACACCACTTAAATATATCAGTCCAACTTGTTAATAATTACAGCTTAACTAAGGTGTTCCAATTACACTGTACACAGTTTCATAATGAATACATTTACTAAAATATTGGGACGGCAATGGCATGTTTTGTCACTTCCTAGTCAAATGTAAAGAAACCTCATGCCAAGTGTTCTGGAAACAGATGAAGTTATTTCATGCTATACCTAGAATATTTTTTTAACATTCAGTGTTGAAATAATCTTGTTTTATTTGCAAAAAAGTCCTAAGTAATACTCACCATTTGATGTCTTCTGTAGCTCTGCTTTCAAATGTTCAACTTCCTCCTTCAACTTTTCCTCAGTAGCATCTGACTCTTTCTTTTTACCATCTCCTTTTCCACTCAAGGCCTATTAAAAAACACAGTTGCTACAATTAATTTTATTTTCATTAGTCTGATAGTAATGCAAAATATTCAGGGAATGTTAGCCCTGATCTTGCAAAGCATTAGGTTTTGTCAAATGTCAACCTGATACAGGCAGATAAACATTGTACAAAAAAATCCTCCCAAATTAAAAAAAAAAAACAACAAAGGAAATAAACAAGCTCAGAGTTTTAGGTAATGGTATACTTATAATAGAATGGTGTTATCTCCTGTGTAAGAGGACTCTGCATGTCTGCATCAAGCGTACAACTTCCATTTAGGTTATAAAACGGGTTTTTCAGGAGATACACACTGGGACTGTCAGTGACAGAATGCTGCCATGTTTATGTGCAACTGGTTCTAATTCTCTCCTTGTAGGTTTGCAGCTACTTCAATCTTCAGAATAGTTCCAATATCCAGATTAGCTTTCCAGTGAAATTCAAGACAAAAAAACTAGGAAAGGATCCAGGAAGAGCCCTGTAAACACTTGACACAAGAGCAATATATTTCCCCTGTACTCCAAAAATGTTGGCACTGCTATACTTATGCACCCTCTTAAGGTGTAAGATTAGATCCCATAACAAGCCCCTTTTCTCATAAAGCTTCTACTATCTGACCACATGTTATCTCTGTAATAGCAAAAAAAGTGGTAAATGCTTAATGGGAAAAAGAAAAGTAAAACTACTAAAACAAACAGATGTTAGGTGAACTAGCAATATCAGAGCTGACCAGGCACAGGCAGGAGCAAAGGGGAAAAGATTATTTTAGGAAGAAGAAAAATAACTGTTTATAAAGACTGGTAAACAATCCAATGAAAAGAACTAGAAAAAAAATTCCAGAAGCTATTTAATCAAAGAGCTGAGATGACATTTAACTGCTGGTAAAAAAAACCATAGCCAATTGTCTTCTTTGCTTTGTGCTCACCTCTTTCTATTAGTATGCAAATAGCTAATTCTGTTAACTTTTATCTGAAGTCCTGTGCTCCATGGAACCTCTAACAGGTGACAGTGCAGACCTTGCACACCACAGTAAACTCCCAGTATTTATACTTGTAGTCAGTGCCTTATGCACAATTGCTCTCACTTCTCTCCAATGGTGGAATGAAGCACACTTGTAAATAAACACAAATGCAGGGGCCAAGCCACGGAGAAGCCTAAACCATAGGATGTCTATAAAGTTAAAATATTCCAACCCTGAACACTTCCCATGTCCATCAGAATGCAGATCCAGCCACAGCATGTTGCCTGAACCTGTGGCTACCTGTGTTTTTGCAAACCATGCAATCAAACACACAAATAAAACCAGATAGGACTACAGTTTCCAATTTCTGGCTATCATTTACAAGCAGCTAAGAGAATGTGTTGCTAAGAGAATGTGAAAGCAGAACAAAAAAGAGGACTTTTGGCAAATGCCAACAGAACAGAGAAGAAAAAAACCCGTACCGTAGGCATTAAAGAGACAAATTCCATGGCTGAGGGAAGAATTTGGATCATTTCGACAAAATACCAAATCCCAAAATTTTGGAGTAATTTTATACTTGGGAAACACCTAACACAGACTAGTGATTCTTGTTCTACAACACCTCTCAAACAACTGGATTTTCTGTATTCCCTCTAGTACTTTTTGTCCAGAGTCTCCGTGTGAAGATTTATTACAAAAAAAATGATAGTGTGAGTAACCATAGACACTGCTTTAGACAAACTGGAAGGAAACCTGTACGCACCCACAGGGAATTTAGTTTCGACAGTGTGCTGGACTCTAAAAGCCTGCCTGTGTCTAGATGTCTGAACTCAGCTTAGAATTCAGTCTCTCCAAACAGAAGTCAAACTAAACAGTTACAAGAAAACTAAGATAAATGTATGAAATCTTATCTTTGATGCCTTTCCTTCCTGAATAGTTTCATATTGAACCACAGCCTAATCATTCTTTGCATTGAAAAAAAAAAAAATCTCTTCAGTCTGTTGGTGGGTTTTTTTAAGTAAGAAATTTTTGGTAGTATTCTCATTAGTACTACAACAGTATCCTACTAAGAAAGGGAAGTATTCTGAAATTGGCTGACCTACCATAAAAAGATAGAAAAATACAAAATACATTAAATACAAAAGATTAATTTTACATGTTAGAAAATACACTCAGGACTGGAGAAAATCCTATTAAGAAGAAACAGTCAGCATGAAAACAGTTATATAGTAGGCTTTCTCATCCTGGACAGCTACAGCCTTGATCTAAACAGGCAATTGTTTGAGATAAAAGGAATAAAATTAGTGTCTCCTTCTACTTTGTTATGACTAAATTCAGTGAGAGATATTAAGAATCTATTACTATTTTGATGAAATTTGTACTGGAAAGACAGAACTTCATTTATTTGGTTTATTTCCATTTCCTTTGTTAAAAGGATGCCAATATAATTTGTTTTCAGTATTCTGAATTACATATTGTAAAAATATTTTTCTTCTTTTTTCAACCAGAAGGAATAAAATAACAAGCATTCCATAGCAAACCATTCTCAGAGTATGTTGTACTAACTACTTGCTGTATAAGAAAGTTACTGAAGAAGCTCAAAGATACCTCCTGCAGCCTTTTGTTCTCGGCCATGTATTTTTTGGCTGCTTCAGTAGCATCATTTACTTGAGTTTCCAGAGCTGCATGAGATGCCATTTCTTTTGCCAACTGAGTAAGAAGGGTAACAGTGCGTCTCAATACACTGGTGAAGAAAAACAGTGAACAGAACTGTAATTTACAGCACAAATAATAAAAAACCCAAACCACAAGTGAAAACCAAAACAACAAAAATCAAACCAAACAGAAAATCCAACAAAACAAGCCCTTTTCTCTCTCAGCAGTAGATGTAAAAATAAACCAGAAGAGGGCTGTTTAAGCACCTTAAGGGAAACATCCAGGCTCATCAATGACAAATAATAGTAACAAGAGAGACTGAAAATATTTTCATCCATTGACATTCTGATTTTTACTTGATACAGAATCTCCCTCCTCCTAAACACCCACAGTCATTAAGGGGTCAGAGACCTGACTGCTTAAAGGCTGTTTAAATACTGCTACATAACCCAGTATTTTTAACACGACTGATTTCCAAACACAAGAGTCAAACAAGTTATGGTAATGAGTACAGTGAAAAAAAAAAATTAAAAAAAAATCACACAACTTCATAAACAGCCTTGTAATAATAAAATTAGCAGTATGAGCATAATAAACTTCTAAGTACTGCCAATACAGTTAAATCAGAACACGTATGGATGTCAGCACTGATATGGCACCTCAATTCTAAGCTTTGCAAATACCTCCCTTGATTCTTTGCATCACTATTTTCATTATTCATCCCGAAGTCCCTCAAATGTTGCTGAATCAAGGCAACACAATGCTGAATTAAATTAGTGCCTATAATGTAACTATGCAGCTGCTCTTCAAAGAAATTTGAAAATCCAAGTAACTGGCTTTTGCATAATTGGAAGAGTATTAACAGATCTTTTCAAGTTAAGCCTCCCTCCACCCCCTTGCTTTTTCACTGAAAGCTCCTTTTCTTACTTTTTTGGGGGTTAACAAAAAAGTTAAGGTCTCTGTGTTCCTACTTTTCCACAGGTTAGCAAATTTACTACTGCTTGTTAACTTACAGATGCAGGAGTCATTAAAACATCATAACAAAAAGAGAATCACAGAATCATGTAGGTCAAAAGAGGCTTCCATCTCATGAAAAGCAGGACAGGTTGAGTAGATTGCTCACAGGCTTGTCCAGTTGAGTTCCTACTATCTTCAGTGATGGGAGATTCCACCATCCTTCAGGGTCCTTGTTCCAGTGTTTAACTGCTCTCGACAGCAGCAGCACTTATCTACCACAGGTCAGAACATCTCAGATTCCTGTTACCTCTTGTCATTCTTTTTTGCATCCACTGAGATTAATCTGATCCATCTTTTTTACTACTAGACAGACACAGAAACCAATAGGATTTTCCCTTCAAAGTCTCTTCTGGCTGAAAGCAAAGTTCCTTCATAATCTCCTCATAGGTCATGTATTTCAGCCTCCAACTTTCTCTGTACCCCACTGCAGTACTCCAGTATTTTGGGGAATTAAAACTGGACTTAAGTCCTGCAGCTGCAGCACCACACGTCAGACAGAAGGGAATAACCACTTTCCTTGACCTGCTAACTACATCCTTGCTATCACAGCTCAATACATGATTGGCTCTCTACCAGGATCCCCAGGTTTTTTCTTGTAAAGCTGCTTCCTTCCCAACCATGCAGCCAGTGCCAAGCCCAGATGTCAGACTTTGCATGTGTCTTTGTTGAGCTCCATGAGATTTCTGTCAGCACATTTCTTCAACCTTTATGGCTCCCTCTGAAAAGCAGCACTGCTCTCCAAGATGTCAACCACTCTGACTCGGCACCATGAGCAGCTTGCTGAGAGCACACTCAATCCTATCATCCATGTGGTTAACACAGACATTAAACAATACTGAGCCCAGTACCTCTCCCTGAGGAGCACCAGCTGAAATTCACATTGTTACTATCCTTTGAGTCCAAGGGTCCAGGGAATTTCCCACCTGCTTTTTTCTCCATTTCTCCAGCCTATGTCCCTCCACAGTTAGGCTCTTAGGATACTAAAAGACACTGTCAAAGGCCTTGCAAAAGGGATATTCTGCTCTTTATCCACACAGCCATTCATGTCACTGCAGAAGGCAACAAGGACATTCAGGCACCATCTTCCCATAGTAAATCTGTGATGGCTGTTCCAAGTCGTTGTGTCCTTCATGTCCCTGAAGATGTCTTTGAGTAAGCTTTGCTGCATAACCTTTCCAGAGAGGCCAGTCTCTATTTTCTTACATGTATGAATGTAAGAATGTTCTTACATTCTGCTTTTTGTCCTTCCTGAAGACAGGAGCAATGTTTGCCTTTTTGCAGCCACCAGAATTCTCCCCAGAATCGTGATCATTCAAACTAAGCCTTGCAATGACATTGGCCAACTCCCTCTGCCATCCCAGGATGTCACAGCCTTTTACATGCCAAATTGACCTATGCACTCCCTAACTGCATCTTCCACTACTGGGGCTGATGTTACATACCCTGCTGACTCTCCCAAAAGGTGCCAAGGTGCCAGGGAGCAGTGGGCTCATGTTCTCTTGAGATTTTCTTTAGCTTTCAGCCCTTCTTATCCCTCTCTGGTTCAGCATGAGTTAACAGAGGACCAGGTAAGACTAGCAGATGGGTGTCTTTGTCCTACCCAGGGGACAGTCTCCAGGGTCTATGACCCTCCTTGTTTCTGCACAGTTTGCAGATCAGGGGCTCAGCTGGCCCCAATACCCCCACGGACAGGTAATTTTCCTCACCTGTACCCAGTGCTCTGCAATCACTGAACCCCACAACTGCTGTTGTCTTGCCAGAAGTGACAAGCTCCCAGCCTCCTCCATTTTATGAATCTCCATATAACATTCTTGTGGAATTCTCCTATTGGCTGATGTGCTAAAATGAACCAAAACTGACACAAAGAGTGAACTAGAAGCAGCCAATTACCTGTTCTCACTAGATGGGGTCTCAGGTTGGTTGGGTGATGGTACAGCAGTACAGGATAAGGCAAAGCTAAGGAACACTTTCCCCTCACTTCTCTGACAGACATTATGTCTGTTTCATGGATAGGCAAAACAGCTCTACTAAGAAAAGTCATTTGATCTAGTGACTACTGGAGGAGTGCTTACTTCTCCTAAATCTTGGTTAAAGGCCAGCAGCTCAAAAAAACCCTCAAGCAAACCTCTTTAAGAGCAGAGCTTTTATCCAAAATAATCTACTGAGGTCATTTGACAAGTTTTCTTCCTTGGAAGTTGAAGGTAAGTAGGATCCTGAGAGACCAGTATCCAATTCTTGTGTAGGACATAATTCAGCTATTCCTCTTGGAGCAGAGATTAAAAACATATTTGTGCATATTTACTTAACCTTTCTGTAGGAAGACAAAGAACTTGATGCATTCCTATCACTACTGAGCAAGGCTACAGCCACACTGTTTTGAGCAGAAAAGCTTTGGAAAAAGCTTAATCTTCATTTTTCCTTGACACTTCTTTATGCTCAGTGGTCTGCTAAAATGGCCACACATCACTCTAAGGGGAAGAAGTTTGTCATAAGTCTGTGATTTTCTTGTTCTGTGTTCCTCTTGAGTACTGAGGCAATGCCAAGCAGCTCACTGAAGGAACTCCTGAGGACCAACACACCTCGTCCAGCCACCACAAAAATGTACAAATAGGAAATAATCAGACCAACATGTCTGTTTCTGTTTGTTCACATTATTCATATCCAGTGACTTCATGTGCTCCCAGCCCAACTGATAAGATCTGCAGGTTGCTGTGGCTACTGATTCACAGGTAGTCTTGGTTGCTACAGGTGGGCAGTACAGAACTGCCCTTTCCTTTACCCTGTTTTAGCAGCTATACTTAAACATCCTGAAAGAGATACCAGACAAGATCATAACACCAAATCAGGCAAGCTGCCACAAAGTGTTTGATCTGAAATACAACTGAAACTTTCCTTGAAAGCTGTAAAACTACCTGACAGTTCTTAACATCAAGGTTGAGCTGAAGTGGCTCAGGTCAGGCTCAAGCTTTGCTTTTTAACACAGCAGGGTGCAATGACACCAGCTTGCCAGATAATATTATTTAATAGTACCTTAGTTTTTGAGGTTTTTTTTATTCCAATTTTCCATGTGCAAAACAAAGGGTGTAAGTTTAAGGAAGGAAATGAGTGAGTATTCCCCAAAGAAACTTCTGCAAAATACATGCTTACTCCAGCATTCAAAATGTTTTTTTCCATGTGATGCTCACATATCCTTCCAATCTTCAAACACTTGTGAGGTATTTTCTTCCCCAATCTTACTTGCCTTGTAGCCAACCTGGTCACAATTAATTCTTTAGTTTCCTGAAACTGTCCTTCTGACCTTTACTTTACAATTACTTTGTGCAACAGTCCCTGTAATAAACACACTATGTAAACGTTAGAAAAATGTTATACTTACAGCCAAAGAAATAAGGAAAAACCTGAGAGATACAGGTTTCTTTGTGACCGAAAGAGTTTCATCTGAATATGATCAAAGGCACTGCTGTTGACATTTGCACTCTTTTCATTCACATGAACAGATGAGTACTTCCTGACTTCTCTAACAGCATCTGCAAACAAAAACAGTCTGTTTTTATTCACATCTGTGGGTGTGCATGTGTGCTAAACCAGAATTTAGTGACAGAAATATGTACTTCCATCTTCTGCTCACCAAACAGTAACAGGACAAACAGTGACATCAGTTATGTTATCCATACATTTTAAAGATTGGTCTTGATAAACCATGAAGTGCTCTAGCACATTCGCAGAACTATGACAAACCATGGCCCAAAATATGCTTGAACAGGTATTTCAAACACTTGTACCCAGCCACCAGGGATCAGGTCAAAGCAACTCACTCTACAGATGTTACCAAAGACCCTATGGTGTCAAAATGCCACTGCTGACAACTGATCTAAAATTCACCAGTGGACAAACAGTGAGAAGAGAGAAGGAGATGCAAAAAGAAGTAATATTTTCTCAAGTATTTGCCTCATACAGAGTTTTTTTTAAGATATGCATGTGTTTTAGTTTTAGACAGAAGGGTCTACTTGATGCTTCAATCATAGAGGGAAAAAATTGTTTCTTTAACATCCATCAAAATGGGAAGACTGTAGTAACACAGCAGTAGTAACATCAGTAGTAAGTACTAACTGTAACAAGATCATAAAAAGAATGGAGGAGAAAGGCTACAATTCAGCTTTCTTTCATGTGCCTTTCATACATCTTTCACCTTCCTTTCATCCATCACATACTTGTGATAGTTCTGCAAAAGGGCCACTGCACTGCAAGCCCCTTTCAAAGGAGAAAATAATTAATTAGGACTTACATCCACATAAACTCCAAACCTAACCCAGTTAAAAGCTCACATTACAATCTCTAAACATAAGGTCATCAGACATTGCTACAATTTGTCATATTGCTACAACCAATACAGCACTTTAAATCTCCTCCTGCACATCAAAAAATATACACATTTCATAACATGTTCTTGCAGAATATTTTGGCCAGATATTATTAAATTGCTGCTGCATTTGTCTAAGCAGGCAAAATCAACTCCAAAGAAAAGCACACGTGAATATCATTCCCTATAACTGTCTCTCTCATATGTCTAAATTATTTGGACAATAAAAAAAACCCTGAAGTGAAGCTTCAAACAATGCATTGATGACTAGGAGCAAACAAATGCCTGTCCCTGTGCTACAGAAAGAGTCTAGGCCTGCAGTAACCTATCACTTCATGCTATGGGGCAGGTATCTCATCACTGCTTCCCTTTAGCCCAATTCTATCTTTCCACAAAATGAATGACCATCACCAACTCAAAAGCAAACTTTGGTCAAAGTTTTCAACAGCAGTTCAACAGAGTAAATGAAATACATTAGTTCTCAATCTTAAGCCATTTACTGAAGACCTACTTTTAAGAATACTACTAAACATAATCTTAAAAAAAAAACAATCTATTTGCATTTCTGGTACTTTAAATATTAAGAATACAGTACAATAGCCTAGTCTGACATTGTTATATATGTAAGTACATCTGTATGTTTCCCTCAGCAGAAAATAAAACCATCCAAGTTTTCTTTCTATTTCAAGTAGCCTGGAATTAGGTAGCATGTATATTCTAAAGTGCCAGAAACAGTTATCCATGGAGAACTACTTAATATCCCTGAAACACAGGAGAACTGCTTTCATCACTGAAATACAGGAGGTGCCTACCACACAGCAGCCAGGACAGACATTAAATGAAATCAGTTAGGCATATGGTAACCATTAAAGCTTTACTCCACAGACCTTAGGATCTACCCACAACCAATGTAGCCAGCAGCTGTTTTGTATCTGTGCTGAGAAAGAGTGTTCTAACAGCTCAGTGCTTTGATGTATTCTGGTCTTCTATATCAACAGCAACTAAAAGAAAGAGTGCCATCTGCTGCAGGAGGCGCAGCTCAGCCAAATTCTGGTGTCAAACAAGTTCATTTACCTGTGTGAGAAAGGGAAACCAAGCAGCAGCCTAGAACTAAGCTCCATTTTTCCTTCTCCTTCACTCAGTATATTACAATTGCATTTGGATTCCCAATGTGGATGAAGTATTAGTCCTCTCCACTTTCATTCCATTGTGTAACTTTTCAATCAATTAGCTGACTTACACTAGGCTTGAATCCTTTCCATTAGTTTACTGACATAAACTCCATGTACCAGGTTTCTTTTACCCATTTGTTAAGAAGTTATCTAACACTTACCAAGAAACAAGACGATCAACAGAACTATTATTGTAAGGAACATCCTGTTCCAAAATACTGCCACTTTGCTCCATAGAGGAAACATAAAAATCTTCTGCCATCTGTAAAATAGAACTGTGTTATTCAAAAATAATTAAGCACTAAAAGAAGAACATTACAACCCCATAGAAGAGAGCCTTGTTATTGATAAGAGACTAGTATAAGGTCTCTAAACAGCTGCTTTAATTGCAATATAATTTAGGTATACGTTAACTTTTCCAGTAATCTAACTTCTCTTTTTTTGTTGTTAGCACAGGCAAAAACAGTTGGTTCAACTTGCAAATTTTTTGCATGACAGCAGCTACTCTGCAGATGTGTTTTATTTTAGCTTATACTTTGGAGAGCATTATGCTGTATTCAGTCCTGACTATAACAAGGGATAGGGTAAAGACTATAAAACCCATTCCATTATTTTTATTTTCATCCACTAATACCTCTAAAGTACAAGGATTGTTATTACATTCCAACTTGTAATGACAACAAAAAGAGACAAGTATTGTGTTCATTTTTTGTTAAGGGTTAAAACCTCTTTCCCAAGCATAAATTTGCTGGCTGCAGAAGTGACTTCTGGTGAGGCCAATGGTGGTGTAAACAATTTTTTTTTAACAATTAGTTGTCTATTTGATATTGCTGCATGAAGAGCTGTGGCAAAAGTTTCACTTGCAGCACAAACAAAGAGCAACTGATGTGCTCAAATGAATTGAAACAAGTGATAACAGTGCACCTACTTGTCCTTTGCTGCAGGTTAGAACCAGTGCTACTACACAAACAAAATAATACCTAGTCATGCCATAGGGATGTAACACAGACATACCACTCACCATCTGATTATATGAGGTAAAATTGCCTATCTTTGTTAGGACTATTTACACTTCCCAGAGACTGTTAAAATTTGCCCTCTAACCGCAGTTTCCAACCTACAATGAATTTAATTTAAATGAAAGTGTAGCATCATCTCCTATAGCTCTTTCCAGTTCTCCACCAGAAAGAATTTAAATGTTTTTGCACTGTGCATGCAAAAACCTCATTTAAGTTCTTCCAGTATAATCTGAATTCTTTATAGCAGGCAGCCACAATCTGTATGAAACAAAAAGCTTACTTCAAACTACAATTCAAACAAAGCCAATTCACTAACTCTTTAAACATGCAATTTTCCAAGCTCCATACTGACCTTCATTTAAGAAGTAATTCTTTGAGGTATGACCTTAGATAAACTACACTGCCAAGTTATAATCCGGCTAAAAATATGGATCTCTTTACTGGAAAATCTTCCTGTGTTTTATTTTCACATTTATTTTTCCTCAACAAGTATTGACATCCACATTTACTAGAGTTCCTCTTCCTTTTGGTGACAAAAGTAATACAAATATAACAAACTGTAACACCAGCCACCATTTTAGATGTACTACACCTGGTAGAACAGATCTGTCTCTTTGTGTATTTGCATTTTTATACTGCCAATTTACTCGTTCCACAGAAACTTATAAACTTGTTAGCAAATTTGAAAAAAAAAAATTAAAAAAATGTGCACACACAAGAGAGACAACGAATCCATCTGAAGACTGACAAGTGAGTAAATCAAAACGTCAAGAACAGCAGTTTCCCACCTGTCAGTAACCATGCACGCCTTACTGCTGACAGATCCAGCTCCCAGGCCACAAAGATGTGTCAGGCAGAGCTGGTACTGTCACAGCAGCTAAATCTGATTTTTAACCCCACAAGAGTTCTGCAAGTTTTGTTAAGAAGTTAATTGCATGTACCACATAAGGGATAAAGTGATTTCACTCTTTTGGAAACCACTGTTCAGAGGAATAGCTGAATGCTCCAAACAAAGCACACAAATCTGTCCTTTCCACATAATTTAAAGCACTGTGTTTAATGTTTTAATACGTTTTGATAAAGCTGCACATTACAAATTTGCTTTTCAGCCACTGGACTCTGTTTGCAGCATAAGTGAAATATATTTCAGCATTCCCAAAGTATTCTGCTTGTGACATCAGCCTGCAGAAATTCTTGCAACTACTTTCCTCATATGAGCCATTAATAATCTGATGATTATGACTCCCATAATACTCCTCACCTCTTACATTGTTGTACTTTTGCTTACAAAACAGTAAGAAATACAACAACTCAATAGCCTAAGTTGAAATGCTGAACTCCTTGCAAGCCAACTTGCAAAAAACCAGAAGTTGAATTAGATTTTAGAACAGTTTTGATTTCTCAAGCTGATGAAACATGCCTAACCGTTGGTACTAGCTGTGGAGGAACCAGTCATTTTCAAGACTTCCTCCACAGGTTTATGTAGTTAAACTCAGACTTTCCACAACAACTCTTGTTCCTTAAGAGGACAGTAAAAGCTACATCACTCTAAATATATCTAAAGATGCAGGAAACAAACACTCAGCAGTTTTTACAGAGCACTGCTGAGACAGCAGCATTAAAGAAAAAAAAAAGCTTTAAAGTTTCATTCTGCTTGTTGTTTTGGGAAGTTGTGGGGTTTTTGTGGGTTTAGTTCTTCTGTTAAGAAGAACTAAACCCTGATATTCTGGACTAACTTACTGATATTCTGAAAAGAAATCATAAGTCTGCTTCTCTTGGCTCCTGCAGAGAATCTAGCTTTATTTCCTGTAGGGAAACAATATTACCAAATTTGAAGAGCTACTTACAGGAAACAAGATAATGCTGTAAGTCAGGCCTCTGCATACAGTAAGGGTAATAAATTCATTTTGTTTCTTTCCCTTACTGTGTACATTTATTTTACAAGAATTTATTATTTTCTTAATATTTGTCTTGCGTTCCAGACGTAGTACTATTTTCTTAATCTATGTAGGAGTTTTTATAGAGTTTTACAGAGGCCTTTATTCCACTAGTCCTGAACCCTCTGCTTCAAACCCAAGCCCAGTTTTTTTAAACGAGTGATCACAGATTTCTTGCAGCCGTTACACACAGTTTGCCGCTTGCTTTGAATATCTGACGTCTTATCTGTTCAGCACCCACAATGCCTAGTGTAGACCAAAACATGAAGTTGCACCTCCTAAATCTGACAAACAACTGCTGAAAAAACCGCACTCGCCTCTCATTTATTACTGCCAGATGCCTTCCTCCATGCTGCCTACTCCACAACTCCGGGAGAAGCCGTCCCACCTGCTGAAGCAAAGCAGGGGGCTCCTCTGGACACCCCGGCCGCTGCTCTTGCATGAATCAGCACTGCGTGGAAAATTTAAAGGTCCGTAAAGAGCCTTACGATTCTTTCAGCTCCTGATAGTCAAGTCCCAAACAGCATTCGGCTTTGTTCACAGCTAGGTTAGGATGCGGCAAAGCTCCGTGTTTATGAAAACAGAGGCGTAAAATAAACCCAAACTGGCGAGAAGAGCGGGCTGTGTTGCTCTGCACACCTAAGTCCTCCTACCTCAGCGGAGAAATGAACGGCAGGCAGAGCAGGAGAATTACTCCGATTTCGCCGTACAGGAAGGCAGCCACTGCCGTCCACTGGAAAGTCATCGTCCCGGCGGCCTGCGGAGGAACGGGCGGCTCAGGAGGGCTGACTTCCCAGCCCGAACGCCACCCGCGGCAGAGAGGAGGGGACCGGGACAGCCCTGGGCCGCGCCGGCCCGGCGGGCAGAGCCCCCGGCAGAGGCCCCGCGGGTCCCCCCCCCCGCCCCCCCCCCCCCAGCCCGGCCGCGGGGCCGCCTCATCCTCCCTTCCTCCCGCCCGGCCGGCCTTCGAACCTCGTCAGCGCTGGCACCCGGCGAGGCTGATGGCGGCCAAGGGGCGGCAGCGGGGCCTCACCGGCCGGGACCGCGGAAGCGTGGGCCGGTCTCTCCCGCCGGCACAGGGCGGGGAAACGGGGTGTCTGTGCGGACACGGTGCCGCCTCCGCCCTGCCCGGGGCTGGGGGCCGGGACAGNGACGGCGGGCGCGGAGTTACCAAGGGGCCGCACCTGTGCTGGGAAACGCGTGGATCTATGCGCCTAGAAATGAACATTAACTTTTTCCTATCTAGGGAATGGTTGTCAGCATTTTGCTGCGGAATCCTGCTGTGATCATCCCACCGCTCCATGACTCGAGCTTAATCGATTGGGGACTTCAACTCTGCTCTCCAGCATTATCACGGGTTTCCAAAGTTCAATTAAAATACTGCGTGTGTCCGTCTATTCCCTCCTCCATGTGTTACACTGTGTTCATGTATTAAGACACAGAAAATCGTTTTCACAAAGATAACAGGTCCAGTATTCATAAAGATAGCAAAAATAGCAATGAAACAACAGTCTCAAACACTGTCAAACAGGCCGGTTTGGGCCTTATCAATAAAACAGTATTTCTTCAGAAAACCCTATTCTATCCTACTGTCCTGTGTAACGCTTTTTATCAGCATACCAAGGTTCCAAGCACATGATTTCCATGCAACTCTCCTTCTTTGCCCCTGCGTAAGAAAGACATCCTCTGATCACTTTTTCCTTTTGATCCTAACAGATGCTGAGGTGCTGTCAGTGGAAGAGGTTATCTTATCTACCTGAGCATCACCAGTACTCTTTGACAGAACTACTTGCTTTGGGGAATTCTTTCCCAATTAAGTTCCACCAACATGAAACAGATAAAATGCTGTGAATAGTAGTTCTTCGTTACTCTAATCCATTGGAACTGACATGGGGTGGGAAATCTCTTGCATAAGCAGTTTTGAGCAGAGCTGTTTGCAGCTGCTCACAATCTGAAATTGTTTACTTAAAATTTCCCAGGTCTGCAGCCTGGGGATGGAGCCAGTGTGTCAACATTTCATTAGTTGCTGCCAAGCAATGTCTGGATAAAAGGCAACTTCCCAAATAATTGTATATGCACAACAAATACCGGAGAGAGATGTAAGGAGTCATGTCAATCCAATCTACACAGCAGGAATAGCCCCAGTTTTAAGTAGTATTTCTAACACATTTTTGTGAACATTAATCAGCACTATAGACAAACCACAACCTCTGAGAATGTTCTGGTTATTACATTTTAGGTATTGGCCTAAGTCACTATACTTCACCAAAGCTGTTAAAACATGAATAAAGACTTTCCTTTAATTACAGAGCAATTTCCATTTCTGAGCTGCTTACTCACCTCTTTCTAGCACTGTAAGCTGCTCTCCCACTAGCCATAGCCTCATACTGATAGGACTGTATTCACTTGTCCCCGATGCCGGAGACTTGGGAGTCGCTTTTTCATTTCAGGGGCTTCAAAAGATCTCAGAAAGACTCACTATGAGTGTGGCCACTGTGCACTTCCTCTGCAGCTGATGCATGTTCCCCACCCACCTGAAACGAGATCTGAAGAAAAGAGACCTCTCTTCTCCTGTTGCATGCACTCTGCTGCTCCTGGAAGGAATTCTAATTGAAGCTGTAGAAGTCTGGGTTGTTGATCTAAGGCTGTCTCTCTTATACTGAACATATGATACATACATATAATGCCATAATATATATATATATAATGGCTGGCTGCTTTAGGGGAAAAAATTCACAAACCTTCAAACATCATAGTTAAAAGGAATATATTGCTCTTCCACCAGGGAGGTGACAAAGTATTCAGAAGCAGAAATAGGAAATGCTTGTATATTAACAGCTGGTTGGAAGAGTGAAACCAACTAATTCTCTTCTGAAAGAAAATGGGATTGTATAGGCTGTGTGAGGGTGTTTGGGTTATTGCAGCAGGATGAAAGTTCCAAAAACATAGAGGTATTATGAGAATATGGTATTGTTGTGCAAGGGGTTTTAACATAAAGAACAGGATCAGTTACAGGAGGCAAAGAACCTAAAATAGGAAACAATGCTTTGTATCTTACGTTACTTGCTTTGTACGTATGTTACAATATTTAAAAACTAGAAAATAGACTGACCACCTGGCAACATTAAAAGTAACATACAGGGGAAGGACTACATCCAGTGGTTTTAAACTGGAAATTAGTATTTCTCCATATTCAAATGTCTCATAATGAAAAATATGACCATATTCTAAAAATAACACAGGTAGCTGAAAAACTCTCATCCTTAGCAATTTATGTATATTGGAACAGTATGGTGTTCAAAGTATGGCTTAAAGACTCCAACTTTGCAGTTTATTCTCTGGAAATACAGTGAAGTATGTTCAGATGCAAAATTCAGAGTGGAAGGTGTACAATTCATTTCACCCTTGAAAAAGGATGATGAACTTCCATTGACTTTTATGATAGATAAAAGGCCAGATCAAGCACTCCATAATTACTACCAATATTAACAGCAACCTAGGTCTTGTACTTCAGGCAGAAATCTCTTTGATTAATCTCACACAGGCATAACAACTGCTGCCTTCAAAATCATCAAGTACTCAGTCCCTAAATAGGTCAAAGTATTTCCAGTCCTCTAAAACTCAACTACAGAAAAAAAAGAAAGCTTTTAATTTCTGTTGATTATATATAATAAATTTTTCTTCTCTGCTCCTCGAGGCTAATGGGACAGTTTGCAACATATAATTGTTGCTAGCCAAATCGTAAAACTCTTAAGAAAATGGCAATAAAGGGCTTAGTCAATACTTTCACAAATCCTTTTCTTCCACAATTCAGTTGCATAGTTTTACCTCAGAGGAGGCCGGAGGCATTTCAGAACCGAGGAGAACTGTGTTGCAACATTATTGGATGAACTTGATACTGGAAATTTGGCAGTACAAAATACCCAGTCATGCAGTTGGGAAGTAAGAACTTTTGCTCTAAAACTGGGAGCTCATAATTGACATGATGAATGTTAGACGAGGAAAAGTGAAGTATTAGAAGTAGTATTAACTGCAGAAGACAGTGCTGCGAATTTACCTGGAATACTACATAGAATTGTGCCCAACTAATGTCAAGAAAACATTACAATCCAGAAGAGGGAAAAAAAATAGTTGTCTGAAGGAATGGAGACACACCAGAAATGGTTGTAGAGGTTGTCTCAATTAGACTAGGAGAGCAAAACATGTCTGTAGTTTTCCATCTGTTAGCACATTGGGAAGGTGATCATATCAGAAGAGTTACATAACTTTTCTGCCTTAAATAGTGAACTGGACTTGATGACTTGGGTCACGCCTTTCAAACTTTTGTTTATATGCCTAAATCAGACATATTCATTATGAAAAAGGATCAAGTATTTTATGCTATTGCATTAAAAAAAATTGTGACAATTTAAGATACCTGAACTATGAAAAGATTTGGAGAGTAGCATCAAAAGCAACATTCCCTCCTCCAGATTGCTGTATAATAAAAAAAATTACAACTGCATACAAAACCAAGTAATTTATTTAGAAAATTTGGAACTATTCACATGTATATTCATAGAAGAATCACAGTCAGAAAACTAGGCAATTTTTGGTATGAATTTCTCTGTAAACATATAAAGAAAAAAATATTTGATTACAAATAATTGTACTGTACAGTTTTGTGGAATTGCCCTTGCAGAACAAATGCAGCTGGTGTGTAATGTTATTATCTTGGTCTAATTTTCACTATTCCACTCCTATATAATGATTCAAAGCCAAGTGGCTGTCATGCTTTGATAAGCAACATGCCAGCAGGCAGAAAGGACTGCAAGAGCCCTACTGAGAGAATCTGTCGGCTTTTCTTTGACCTAAAAAGTTCTGGTTCGGTAGATGATACAGATTTAATCTTGTACACAAATATTCTACAGCAGAATAACAAAACTGAATTTAGTCACATTGAAAAAAAAAAGTCTTGTTGTTTAGATTCAGGTAACTTTGTACTTAAACTATCTCTTAATTTTCCTTCTTCCTTCTTTCCGTAGTTGTTTATCTATTCTGTGTTTCTCCTGCTATAAGAAGTATTGAATTTTTCTAAGTTATAAGTAAGTTACAAAGTTTTAGGCTGCAAAAGAAACATCAGATTTAAAAAAGGATAGTATGATGGGCTTTAAGCTTAGGTTATGTAAAGCAAAAACTGGCATAGTTGCTCCCTTTGTATTCTTTTGATCTGAAATTACTGACATTATCTATAAGGAGTCCTGATTTTAGGAGGTTTAATGTAAGAAAGGTCCTAGCTTTGCAATCATATTGCTGTAAGCAATTATCTGGTGAAGAATTAAATTACTGGGGCCTTACAATAATCAATCCTCTCTGTAGTAGCGCACTGTAAATAGAATCCCACATTTGTAGAATCTTGAATATTCTCTAGAGTGCAAAATGGAGACATAAAAATATAAAGTATCATCCAAATGATAATATTTTGCTCTGCTGAAAATACTTACACAATATACAAATGTATCTAAAAAGTAAAAACCCAATTAAAACTTCTACAGTTTATCAACAATTGCAAAATACAAGTTTACACAGGACTAACACACTTTCAGTTACCACACACCATAATGGTCATTCAGATAATCTAGTACTGCTGAGGTACTTGATAAAACATTAAAAACTTTTTTTTCTTGTTTTGAAGTTATGCGCTCCATCATGTACATTAAGTGGTGGTGAAAACACGTGAAAGGAGTTCCGTGCTCAAGAGCAATGTCAACCCAGTCCTGGATGCACTGAAATGGTGTCTCTTCATATCCTGCAAACATAGCTGGATTTGCCAAGAGTCCTCTAGCCACCATTATACCTTCAAATTGAAAATTAAAGCAGTAAGTTACATTCTAGTTTGAATGTTATGCTAAATCTTCCTGTAGATTTTGTGCAGCACCCCTTAGGACAACCACCCAAAGCTACAGATAGTAATGAGAGAACATGGGATGAGCATTACAGCTGCATCAGAGAAATCCATTGAACAAGGCAGACCTCAGAGTATCTACAACACCTATCAACACATCCCAGAAATTTTGAAACAAAACACAGTCACAGAAGCATTTCTTCCCTTCTTTTGAAACTCCAACTAATTAGTGCTTTGTTTTTATATTGCTACACACATTTAAAGCCTTTATAACATAAAATTATGATGGCAAGACACAGGAGGACCAATAATTTTCTGTGCAACTCAGTCTATTCACAGTCCTTTTTTCACTAAGAGCTCAATGGCTCAATTAAGTAAATTTTAGGACTCTTGATATGCAGTAAATCTTTCTGAACAATGTGTAATGTACTTGTAACTGGAATCCCATACTGTCAGATAAACTCATACAAGTTCTCTTGTAATTTTTCTGTGATTAAGGAATTCTGTTTTCCTGCACTATCAACATAAAATCTACCACACTCAGTCTTTTCTTAAAAAATAGGATGATCAATAACGAAAAATTTCTTTTGTCATTGTCCATGACAGAAAAACTGAATGCTTAGTATTTTTACAGCTGAAGAAGGTGAGCCGGACTATGAGAACACTTTTTTGTATCATGCATTTCCTTCCTGCTCTGTATTTGGGGGGAAAGTCACTGTAAGCAGCATGGCAGTTCGGTTCAACTTCTGTTGTTGCTATAAAACAGCAACAGTGTTGGCAGAAACCTGCCACATGTACTGCTCTCTTTCCTGTTATTCTCTAGCTGAAAGACACAAAGTCTGTAGATACAGATTACCTTTTCAGAACATATACCAAATCTCCATACTGTCTTGAAACCACAGCCAGTTGCAGGAATCTATTGTGACTAAATAGCTGCAAAAAATCCCCAAATTTTATGACTGAAATGAAAGTGCAGTGCCTCACTGTGTCCTTGAAGTTAACCATCTGGCTTAACAATATATCCCTTTTCCACTGTGTTCTTACTGTAAGAAATCTGCTCCCATGTGCAGGAAGTAGAGATTTCCAAGTGGAAGTTTACAGTTCTTTAAAAGATGATCAGCTCCCTAAAGAGACAAAATGTCTGAAGGTCCCCCTGAACTCCACTACTGAGTGATGAGATAGCATAATTAATCACAGTTTTTGTAATTTGCCTCGGAAATAATTATTTGTGGCTTTGAATAGCAGCGCTCTAGTCTTCTGATGATTACCAGTGATTCTGCTTATGAGTTTTTTAAGGCATCTAAAATACCCTCTTTCATTTGTCTTCTCAAGGAGAGAAAGCACTCAAATCATGTCCTACTTACATCCAAAATAAATACCTTGTATTCTGCTAAGTTTACTTAGAAAATAGAGTATGTTCAATCTTACCATCTGCTTCTGTCAAGTGATGAACATTTTCAGCATCTTTTAAAGTTTTAATGTCTCCATTAGCCACAATAGGTATAGACATGCTTTGTTTAATTATTTTAATTGCATCATAATGTACAGGTTGATGCCTTTCTTCTATACTTCTCCCATGTACTGTAATCCATGAAACTCCAGCTGCTTCAGCTTTTTGACACAGGTCAACTGTTCTTTTCAAGTCCTCATGGATCCTAAAATTGCAAGGAGTGAAAGCAGTAGGTAGTAAGTTTCCTGGCCTATATAAAAAGCACTCCTCTATAAGGAGGAATTATCACAGTTTTCCATAAATAACAGTATAAAGACAGTATTACTGTTGGAAAACAGTGTTTGATTTTTAAGTTTTAAGATATATGAGTTTAGTGCATGGAAACTTGGTATTTAATTTAACATTTCCCAATTACATCATATCTCTGTAATATACATGGTAAATTTTATACAGATTGAGCAAGGGTACCCCAAAAATATAAAATCAACTCCATGATTTTGTATATTTTGTGGAAAAAAAATTCTAGTTTAGAATAGTTCCCCTTTCCAGAAGGACTGGAAACTGAGTTGAAACTTAAATGACAAAGAGCAAAAGACTCATAGGATATATAGTTAAATAATGGATCAAGAATGGTCATAGAATGGTTTGGGGTGGAAGAAACCCTAAAGCCCAGTTCCAATTCCCCTGCTATGGGGAGGTAGTGGATCTTCCACTAGACCAAGTTGGTCAGAGCTCATCCAACCTGGCCTTACAAACTTCCAGGCATCCGTAACTTCTCTGGGCAATCGGCTCCAGGGCTTTACCACCTCCACGGAAAAGAATTTCTTCCTAACAGCTAATCTAAACCGGCCCTCTTTCAGTTTGAAGCCATCCCCCCTCGTCCTGTCACATCATGCCCCTGTACAAAGTTCTGTCTGCATCCTTCTGGTGGATTCCCTTTAGGCACTGGAAGGCTGCTATAAGGTCTCCCTGGAGCCTTCTCTTCTCTGGGCTGCACACAAAGCGATGCAAAACAAGTCTACAGTTTAGAAGCTGATGTAGGGAAGCAGAATGTGTTCCTTGCAGCAGCTCTGGGACCAGTTCCCAGTTTTGTTACCCATCCCTTCACACCCAACTGCAACTGTGGCTCTGCTCTTTAATGGCTCACAAAGCAAATCTTTGTGATGATACAGACTATGGATTGCTTTTCTTTTACAGAAGCCCTAATCTTTTAACTTGTACTTTCATGTTGTTTGGATTGCAACAAAACTGTAGCTTACAGTATCTTATCTGGGTCAGTTGTCAAAGGCTGTGCAGGTTCTAAGTTTTGTATTACTTGCCCCAGATATCTGAGTCAAAAAACCTCAGCAATCTTCACATGTAAGGAAATTACTATAACGTGTAGTATTGCATTAACAGAATTACAAATATTATTACTATTACACTAAATTCTTTAAGGAAAAAAAAAAAGGATTCTTCCATGTACCACAAACAGCACTTAAGTTAGACCTACCTTATTTTAATAGATACTGAAAATTTAGGGTTGTCGATCTGACTCCGTACATGTCTCACCATATCTTTAACAAGCTCAGGTTTATTTATCAAGCAAGCACCATAACCTTCTGAAATTGCCCATCTTTAAAAGAAAGAGAACGTTCATATTCTACATTTGAAGAAATGCAGATCAATATCAGTCACATACATCAGTTTCTTCCCTAATGACCTTCAGAACGTGTGCTTAAGTAAACAGAGATAGTACTGGCTGTAGATCAACTATTTATTTGCAGTTTGGTACAGCTTTTAGATCCTGGTTCAGTCTCAGTTGTGCTACTAGAACTTTGGACAAGTTACTGATCTGTTTCAGTTCAATTTTTTGTCCACAGAATTGTCTCATAAGGAAGACAAATTAAAATTTAACCTACATAAAAGAGATAATTTGATGTTTCCCCTTCCCCTTGTCAAGGATTTCTTTTAAAAAGATAACAACTTCGGATTGAAAAGGAGGATTTTTTGAAATGCAAGTGAGGATATTATTTTAGTGATATTCTCGTCTCACTATTTTGACTAGCAAAAATAACCTTAGCTTCCCCTTAACAGCAGCAGTTTTAAAAATAATTTTTCTTATAAAGGCACATAAAGTACACCAACTTTTGTTATTTTGAAACTAATATGCAACTAATAAAAAGAAACAAAGGATTCTAATGTAAGCATGCATTTTTGGCCTAAAAGGAACAGACAGTTTGACATACTTAACTTAAAAAAAGCTTAAAGCTTAAAAAAACCCCCAATATTTCCATGCAGAAGCCTCAGATCTCTCCAGAAAATAGTTTTCGCAAATACTATAGTATTAAGAGAAGAAAACCTAATTAGAATAGAGAAATTAAGTATTTGCACAGTGATATCATCTTTTATTTTCCTATGTTTTTCAGGTCTTCATTTAGAAAAAGACTGGCTGACAAACATGTAATAGATGGTTCTCAACTGAACCAGTAAGGAAGAATCTTACTGCTCTGTTTCACTGCCAAAAAAAATCTTTATCAATTTAAGTGAGAAGTACATCACATTCACTATAGTTATAAATTTAATAAAAGATGGAAGAAATTATTTTCAGTACTTTACTGTATAATTTTATTTTAAAGACTATCCTTTACTTGCAGAAGTTTGAGACATCACAGACTTGCCTCATTATACTGGAAATTGCTAAATCAAGATTCAAAACACTCTGCAAATTATCTGCAGCAAGCTCTTTTTGGTAATGCACAGTTAACAGTTATTGAGAAGGGATGGACACTTCTGAGCCAACACTCAGTACCTCAGAAATGAAAAAAAAGTTGGTGAATACATATAGTTTTCCCAGCCTCACCATGGTGAAAGGCATCTGGGAGCACTCAGAACAGTGCCTTACCACACAGACATGTCTGACAGGTTAAAAAGCTCTTACTCTCCTGAAATCTATTTTTAGGTTAAGATAAAAACTGTGATGAAAAGGAAGACCAGCATTCTTTAGCCTCTTAATCTTTCATCATATTTACCCAGCTTTTTCAAAACTTTACCTCTGAGGACAACCACAGTTTAGGTCTATTCCATCTGCAAAAGGACAGATGATACGGGCAGCATCACACAAAACCTGGGCTTCTTTAGCAGCGAACTGAACAATCAGTGGGTGATCACCTATGCCAGTGAAAAGATATTTAGAGATTTAAAATTTCCCAGAAAATAAAAAGAATGAGTTCTAAATTTTGAATACTTTTTTTTTTGTATAATGTACACCCATCTGACTATGGTCCTGGCAACCAGGTAGAGGTGACCCTGTATGAGCAGGGTGGCTGGATAACATGATCTACCAGCGGTCCTTCCAAGCTCATCTGTTTTGTGATTCTGTAAGCCCCCAATCACAAATAAACAAGGGGTTACTTACTGAGTATGTCTATTAACAGAGGTGGCAATTCAGACAAATACAGGTGTCCTACACAGTTGCTGCCTTAACATACACTTTCTGACTGAAACTGGTCAGTTGCTAATCTTTCACAAAGACCATCTATGAAATTAGGCATTCTCTAACTTTCAGCAGCCTTCACGCTTCCCCTCCTAGCCTGCCCCTTCCTGTCTGCATGCTGCCCCTTTGCTGTGCTGACACGGCAGTCTGTCCTGTCAAGTGGGAAACTCGCTTACAGAACCATCCCTTCAGAAAGGAACTAAAACACCCACAAGCTTTGCCCTTCCTCCTCCCAACCCATCATTTTCCTTTTATGTGCCAAGATGGCTGGTTTTTTAGAGCTGCAGAAGCAGCTCTAGCAGCTTTGTCTGAAGTGACGAACCAAAGTGCCAGTGCTCCTCAGCTTGGGTCTGCTGAACTACTTGTGATTTACTAAGCCCCTGCAGAGAGCCAGATGGTCATCTGGAACATGCTCTCCTCTTTTACAGCTACTGCATTACATGAAAGGCATCTCAAATATCTCAAGCAGTCTTAGCACTCACTTTCCACATAAACAATTGCTGTAGTTAAGAAGAAGCAGTGTGATATCTGAGCCCTGATGGAAAGAGATGATCCAACAAATGCACGAAACAAGTGCACTTCTGGTACTAAAGAGAACACAAGTGCTTTCTGAACATTTTCCTGTTTTAGAGGAAAATACGTTGTTATTTAAATGGTGTTGAAATGGTGGAGATTAAGTAAGAAAGGCCACCAGTATCCTCTCAATCAAGCTGAGACACTCCTAGAAGTTACCTAAAAATCCAGCAAGCAAAAAAAAAAAAAAAAAATTGCATGCATATTTTCAAAAGTGTCCCTTTAATACAGCGCTCTAGTTGAAGAGATTTACATTGTTATAGCTAATATTTTAGAATAAGCCCACATGCCTAGTTTCTCTTTGTTGAGCATTAAGTAATAAAAATACTGAATCTAGCCACATAGAATCTTTTAGCAGCAGCCACAAAGTACACCTATCTCTATCTGAGAAATACACAACAAGGAAACATTAATGCACAAGAAATTGTAAAACATAGATTGCAAACCTACTCTACTAATTACAAGACAAAATCTCCAAACAGCCAGCAAGTTAAACATAAAACCACACAAAAAGTATAAATGCTAATAATGTAAATACTATAATCTGGTCAAAGCATGAGGCAGAATGTTTTACAGGCCTGTAAAATTAAGGACAGCATAAAAGAACTGAGTAGGGAAAAGATGTTATTTACAACACTAAAACATTTCATCACCTCTCTCCTTGTCCAAGCACCCCCTAGAACACACTCTATATCTGACCTGTAGAACTTCAGTGCTGCTGCACTTTATGTAGATCAGCAGTGTAAGTAAATTCAAGGGGGGCAAACTAGTAACTGTGGAGCTTTAAGCCATATATATTTGAGTCAGTTATGTTCTTACACGCTTGCTTTTACAATGAGTTATTAATGGTTTTTTTGAAGCTGCATTCCACTCATAAGTCTACCTGTGCATTCCAATACAAATTTTCTCTGTAACTGCTCTGTTCTATTGGAATAATGCACCATAGTACATAGTCAATGCTAAAACAGTGAAATACACTCCATATTACATATACACTTATGAAACCACAAATTCTGTGGCCTGAATGGACTACATCATCCCACTTCCTGGACCCTACATGCTGATCTTACTTGCACGTTAGTGGCACTTTTCATTCCTCCAGCTGCAGGCTATGCTCGTCCATTCCTTGTCACACTGTTCTGCTGCAGCCACTGCAGGCCAACACATCTGTATTGTTCTTGTCACCTCTTCCCACACATTTCAGATCTCTTTACAGCCACGACACTGTACAAGTCCTCATACTTCTTCTTTTTATAGGTGTTCTGGTTATGTTTCTGTACCATGCCTGAAGCCTTGCTTCTCCCCCTCAACCATGCTTTAACTTCCCTTCACTTTTATGCTTTCTTGCTCTTGAATCCTGAGTCATCCACTAACAACCCTTTCCATTTCCAGTCTGGCTAATATGAAACCCTTCTTTTATCAGTCCTTGACTCCACTGTATCAATGTCTGGTCTATTACCTTTTTCACCTTTAGTAACACTCTATTTTTGCTAGAGATTAGAAAACTTTTCCTGGCAGTGAGTTAAATGTTTGTCTCTGAAACACACATGTAACAATTGCTGGAAGAAGAATCTTACTGTCATCTTGTACCTGGTCTAGCTGTGAAGGAGTTACTTGTCAAATTTATTTGAAGTTTATTTATGGTGGCCTATGTGGTACTGCATTTTGGATTTAGTGATAAAACCAGTGTTGATATTCACAATTGTTTTGGCTGTTCTTATAAAGTACATGTACAGTGTCAAAACTGAGTGGTTTTTTCACTTTGCTTTCCCCTGCCCCCAACAGACAGACTGGAGTAGGCAAGAAGTTTGCAATGGACAAGCTATGACAGCCGACCCAAAAAGGAACAAGGAGTATTCCATACTGTGTAACATCAAGTTCAGCAGGGAAACTGGAGTGATAGGGAAAGTAAAAAAGTGGGTTGGGACATGGAATTTTTGTTCCAGAGTGGCTACTGCTTAGAGAGTAGCTGGGCATTGGTCTGCTAGTAGGAAGTGATTGCCTTTGAATAACTTGTTTGTTTCTTTCCCTTTTTCTTTCCTTTACATTTTAAGCTGCCTTTATTTTGACAAATGAATTTTTCTTGCATTTGCTCTTCTTATTCTCCCTCTGTGCTGCTGGAAGAATAGAGGAATGAGTGAGCAGCTATGTGTGGTAAAGCCCCACAGATATAAATCACTTTGGAGGCCTTGATTTCAGGTGGAGACAAGGTTTTCCACTTTATCATCTGACCCACTATCACTGGACTGTGCTTAGTCTCAACTTAGAATATTTCCATGGTTTTATAATCAGACAGTATACCAAAATTATTAACAGATGTCAAGTTGTGTGACCAACTTCATTCACTTGGCCAGTTTGGCTTATGACCACATAAAACATTCCGATGAGGCAATGGTTTATTAAAAATAATACCTTTGTTTGTTGTGAATTCGCTGTCTCTGGCTTTTGCAGATCTCACAAAATCAGCTGCCACTATCATTGGTGTGTAACACAAATCACAACTGTACTTCCTAACCAAGGTTCTGAAAGCCAACCTGCAGACACATGAAGATTAAGAGATAAATAGTTAAGGCATTTTTCTGATTAGCTATCCTAAAATACTGTTCTAACATGCATTATTGCAGGGATGTTCAAGTATTATATGCGTAGATCTGTGATGAAAATATGTAAAATAAAACATGTCCCACATCTACTTCTGTCTTAAATAAAAGAGTAATCACCCATTTTGAGTCAAGATAAATTTGAGAAAGAAGTTTCTAAACAGAGAAGATACACTGAAAACAGGTGACATGAGTTACTTACTTTGAATAGCGGACCATAGGGGCACATATTTTTACAACTTGCCCAGAATGAAACAAATCCATGGGATCTTTTAGTTGGCATTCTTTAGTTTCTCTGATGTCACCAATCATGTATAATTAACAGTCTTTTCAGCATCTGGAAAAACCAACAGCGTCTGAACCCTTCGTCATTCAGCTGCCTCTCACAGGCCATGCCGCAGAGCCCCACTGTTCGCGCAGCATTCGCGTTCTGGTGAATCGTGCGGCGAGAAGCCTCTGCCCCGCAGGGTGCGGGGACAGCCCTCCCGGCACGGCACAGCCCGGCACGGCACGGCCCGGCACGGCACAGCCCGGCGCGGCACAGCCCTCCCGGCACGGCCCAGCCCGGCACGGCACGGCCTC
>VXBQ01013721.1:123396-292884 GCA_013400175.1 Phainopepla nitens
GGGCGGGGAAGCGCCGCGCCGGCGAGTCACGGGAAGTCGGGGCGGAGGAGCGAGAGCCCCGGCGCGGGGAGGGACCGCGGCGCTGCCGTGTGCCGAGCGTGCGCCGGGGCTCGCGTGCTCCCGAAGAGAAAAACTGCTCCGGAAGGAGAGGCGACGGTGCTCGGTTGAATTCAGAGCAGCTCTCTGAGAGCTCTGCTCTTGCTTGATCCAGAGTCATTGTTGCCGTATCGTTTCATAATTGTTTTATGAACTCCCACCGTTGTCGAAATCCGGTATGATTTAATGAAGTTCCGTCTCATGCTACTTGTCAGTGATCTGCAGCTGACTGGTATGTTTGCTTATGGGTACAGGCTCAACAGCTTCACCCTGGTTGTACTGTAAAGTTTGAGAAAATAAGGTATTGATACTTTTTAGTGTATTCTGCTCAAGAGAATGGTGTGACGAATAAAGAAACGTGTCTTTATCACCATTTGCAAAAAAACCCCAACCAAACCCAAAACAAACACGAACCCTAGTTACCAGTTCCAAACTTGTTTTTCATGATTGTGGTCTCTTCTGATGTTTGTACTGTGTGATGTAGAGAACATTCACTGTTACATTGAAGAAATTGAAGGTCAGAGAACTGTACGCTGTAGGGCTATAAATATTATTTTATTATTCTGAACCATGAATATAAAATCTAAATCCTTTTTCAGAATGCTATGCTGACTTCTTCAGAGAAGACTTTGATGTGAAAGCTTACACTTCCCAGTCAATCCATCAGGCTGTGATAGCTGAGCAACTGGCTAAACTTGCTCAAGGTATTAGTCAGTTGGATAAAGAGCTGCATTTGCAAGTAAGTTTAAGGCCTAGCTGTTATTCTGGGTTGATTGTATAAGCTAGTCAAAAACTTTGTCATCTTGCAAGCTTGTAACTTGTGAAATTGCCCAGTGTCCTCTGCAAGCAGTTACTAAAGGTACAACTTGCGGCTAAACTAGTAGAGAGTTTGACAACTCAGTTAAGCCCACACTAAGTAAATAAATAAACACTCCTACCAGGCAACCATGAAACAAACTGTTTCAGTTTTTATAGTCTTATCACTGTATGCTGTTTTACTCCTCCTTGTAAGAAGACTCTTTCCAAATGATTGTGTCAACTATTATAAACACTTGAGGCCATGTTTCAGCATGGTATTGTGAGAAGATAGGGAGAACTTGCACCATTACATCATGAGCTGAAGAGTAGCATAAGCCCTAAGACTTACCTTTAGCTAGGCAGATATAACCTATGTTAACATGCCTCTACACCTCCAGAAAGGCTTTTGAGTTTAGATAGAAGAAGACTTTTTCTATGCAGAAATCATAAATCCACAGTAGACATTGCAGTGAGAACACTCGCTAAGTTTGTGTGTAGTTTCAAAACCTGCTTCCTCCCTCCCCCTTCCCCAGCTGTTAAGTTCTTTGGGAACTAGTTTATAAATGTCATAAATAGAAAAAAAATAATGTTATTATAGTGTGATTAGTAAGTTCACATTTACAGTTATTACTAAATATGAAGATGTGTTGAAATGTGATTGCTCTGCTACCTATAATTAAGATGTGAGCTCTGCTGCACATCTTAATTAATTACTGACCTTCTTCTCATTCTGAGCTTGCTGCTTGTATGAATTATAATGCCTTGGTTCTTAAAACACTCTCCTGTAAGATGTGCTACTTTTTCCTGTATCTGGCTAATGTACGGATGCTGATACTTAAATGCCTGATGTAGGAATTATGGTGATATATTTAATACTTCTTTTAGGTTCATGCCCCCATTTTTCTTTTTTGATTTCTGTATTGTTTTTTTAAGGTTGTTGCAAGACATGAAGATCTGTTGGCCCAAGCAACTGGAATTGAATCCCTGGAAGGTAAATATTGTGATATTATGCTGGCTATCCTTACAGTGGAGGAAGCACTTTTAGGATCTATGCAGGGGACATCATTCATTGCCAGCTTTGGCCCCTAATGTTAAAGCTCCAGATCTGATTTCTGAGGAGTAACATGTGACAGCTTTTTTATTTATTTATTTTTTTGTATGTCAGTAGATGGAGCTCCAAGGAGAAGATTTGGCTGATACTTCTCTGGAGTAGCTGCTTCATAGGAAAATGTGTTTTGACAATGTTCTGAGCAACTTCAGCAATAAAGCCTTTTTTGACCTTTTAATATATTTTTATAAATAAGCCCAATTTTTTTTGCAACATTGGTGGGTATCTGTTGCCATAAGCACCAATTTTTTGTTGCAAATGCACATGTTGCATAGTTTGCACATCTTAACCAAAGAGGCTGTAACACATAATCTAAACCGTGTTGAGATGTTTTTTACTAGTAAGGGGATACTAACTTAAATACATACTTTTGTTTTATTCCACTGTTTGAGACGTAGATCTTGACAGAAACTGCTGATTTTCAAAGGCCTTGCTTAGAAACCATTGACTCTGTATAGAAAATGGTTGCAGTATATTGTTCTCGTGCCAGGAGCTCATTAAAGCCACCATTCTGCTCTTTGTCACTTTGCTGAGAATGCCATATGGTTTGGTCTTGTGGTGTTTTTTTGTGCAGATAGATATTTACCTCTGTAACATGCTAGAATCTCTATAGCATGGCCCCTTTTCCCCTTTTGACTTGGTTAGTAATTTATCTTTGTTCCTTTTTCTGCTTTCAGGTTTTGGCATAACCAGAATTTCTGCTTACTGATAGTTATATCCTTAGTCTTTGGAGCTGCTTGGGCACACTGTTTTGTGTCAGTAATTGCATATAGCTGTAAAATTTTAAAAATGGTTACTTAATCTGGTAGTGGTAGATCCTGGATAACTTTTTAAACAGTTGGAGAATCAAGCATAAAATACTGAAATATGTGCTCATTCTCCAACTAAGAGGTAGACAGGAATGTGTCAATCTTGTGATTGATAAATACCTCCCAGTAACAATTTTCAGCAATTTGTGCTCAGTGGAATTCTGTTTTCTGAAATGATGGTTGTTTCTGAAGGCATTCCTTCCTAAAATTGCTCTGAGGAAAGAATGATGTACTTCAAAACAACTACTCAGTGAGGAAACTGAGTTCCTGTAAGGCAAGTGTGGTAAATAATGCATGTTTTACAACTAATACGACAAAGTAAAAATAAAATGCAATTCACCTCAAATTTGTTGAAATTTTTCCATTTACTTAGGGTTATGCTTTTAAAGGAAACACTGAGTCAAGATTCGTCAGAAAATCAAAAGATAAATGCCAAAAAGATTTTTTAAATTGTGAAGTTAGAAATGCATAGCTGTTGGTATATTTATCAAGTATGCTAGCAAGTAGAGTTTATGAAGCTAATTCACAGCATACATAGTCATTTGGATGTGTGAAAGTGAATCTCATTAAACATTTCAAATTGGTACACCCAGCTTGTAGTCTTTTCTTTTGAGGCCTGTGCACTTTTTTTTAGTGGTACACGGCTCCAGTCTGCATATTCTTTTCTGTCTTTACGTAGTTCAGTAGATATGTTGAGCTACCTGCTGTTTTGAGATAGGCTAAATTGTGTCATCATGTATCTGCCACAGCAGGTGGAGAGGGGAGAGTGCCTTTTCACCCATTCTCATTCTGTCCTCTGGGAGAAGGGCTGTTGTATGCTTAATAGCAGTATTACAGCCAGATATGCAGCAGTGTTGTGCCTCCCTCATTATTGCAGTGTAGGGTAGACAATGCAGCCTATTTTGCCAGCTTTTCACTGTGTCTCATATCCTTATGATCTGTTGCATGCCATACCATGTATAAATAACAGTGAATACATGAGCCTGTCACTAAGCTAAGTTAATGGTTCTGAAATATGGAGAAGATGAGAATTTACATATCTATACAAAGTGAGTGAGATACAGTCACAGTAGAGGACAGCCTGAATATAACTATTAGCAGTAGTTTTGTTTGTCTTCCATCTTACTGTATCATGCTGCAGTTTTATCTAATTTTATGATAGCATGCTTGTAAACAAGGCTTTACAAAAATGTAGTATGTTTTAGAACGCTAACAGTAACTGGAACAGAAATAAATTCGTAGGCCTGGGTTTGTCTAACTTAATTAAATTCTCAGCAGGCTGATTCTGTATTACAAAAATGACTCCTGTCCCCTACTACTTTGTTTGCAATTTACCAAGAAAAGAACAGGCATGCTTGTTGGCTTTCCTTGTGCTGCTTTGCCAAAGTAATGTGGAACAAATGTGATTAGGGTAGTTTGCTCTGCTTGTAATCTAAATTAGATGATCTTACAGTGACATTGATACCTTGCTTTTTGCTGAAGATGCTTATGCCCAGGAAGAAAACCTTGAAATAGAATTGTTTATCTTCTCAGTCCCCTTTGTCCCAGTCACTATGTTACATAAATAGTGTTAAATAGGTTGTGCCATTTTTATATATCATATTCAGATGCTTATACCAGGTTATATAATTTGAATTGCAGTCATGATCAACATTCTCTTAGAAAGTAGCATCTTCTAAATATTATTTGAAATATCACAAATGATGGATTTTGGAGTGATATTTATTCCTGGGTTTATGTTCTCTCCCAATACATTTTCCATAACATTCAGTAAGTGACCTGCTCAGTTTATTTTCCAATATGCTTACTAATTTTGGTCTCTTTGATGCTCAATTATAAAGGGGGAAAGTGTTTTTGGTTTATGCTAAAGTAATAGTCTGCTGTAGTTACTATGATTTGACGAAAAACTCTTTCTATAATTGATGAGTGTTCCATGTAAAAAAATCTGCTTTGTTTTGCAGGTGTTCTCCAAATGATGCAAACTAGAATTTGTGCTCTACAAAGCACTGTTGATAGGTATGACATTCATTATGCAATTAGAAGGTATAAATTCTTAGGTTCTATAATGCTGTTTATTAACACTGCTATAAATAATTTTCTCTTCTTATTTTTAGAATTAGAGTCAAAATTGTTGACCCTTACAACAAAATAGTGTCTCGCACAGCTCAGCTAGCAAAACTTCAAGTAAGTTGCATTAAAAAGCATATTTTAAAAAATCCTTTTTGAGCATGTGTTATTTCACAACTGTCAGACATAAATAAAATTTTTCTACTTCAGTAGCTTGTAGTTCATTGTCAGTATTTTTCTGAAAAGCAGTGTTTGTGTATCTTCAAGAGGTACTGAAAAGTGCTTAGTAGGAAAGTAGGAAATTGAAAAGTAGGAAGTTGACCTTTGCACTAGCTAACTGAGTTTTTATAGAGATGGAGGGAAGAGGGAAGGGTTATCTGATTAATTAAATTCTCATAACTGCTTGTGTTATTTTGGTGTTTAATGTTATGGTACTGTTGTGTAGAAGACACTTTTCGCCCCAAAGTTAATGCAGGCTTTGCTGCAGTTTAGTAAAGAGTTTGGGAATTAATTCTTTCAAAATTCTTTCACGTTTCTTCAAAAGTCAAGATGCTGCTTAAGCAGCTATTTGTGGTTTTGGAGATTTGTAAGCCCAGGTGCATAGTTGTCCCTGCATTTTAAATATAAGTGGAGTCTACAGAAAAATGTAGACGTCTGTTGGAGCATAGCAGTGGGAGAGAGCTTATCACGATGATGGTGAGATAAGTGTCAAACAGTTCCATTGATAATTTTATAGTAGTTGAAAACCATAGATTTTCAGGACTCATGTATCTGCATTCTATTAAGTTTATGGTTTGAAATGCAGCACAGCTCCAGCCCCACAAATGTTCAATGAGTTATTGTTTGAACTATTTGTCTTTGCAAGTTTACCTGAATTTTGAGCTGTGGATATACACTCAAGTAGATTGCCATCTGCAAGTGACTGCTGTTGTAGAGTAGATGAAGCTGCAGACTCATGCAGTTTCTAGTCTGGGGACTGGTGGAGCAGCTGCACTGTCTCTTGGCTGAACTTCTATTTTCTGTTACTTTCAGTAGCAGTGAAGTTCAGCAGGGAGCTCTTAACACTGTGCAGCCAGTTTGGCCAGATGCTTCTCCTGTTGTTTTCAGCTCCAGCTGTTACTGTTTCTGCCACTGGCCAAAACTCCCATGACTTCCATGTGACAGGTTAGGTGCAGATTTTTGGTTGTTCTCTGATATGTGTTGTGCATGTGGAAAAAGTTGTGGGAATGTGGGGCTAAAGATGAAGATCATTTCTACCCTGCCCTTACTTAAAGTCAGGCTGCAGAAGGATGTCTGAGAAGAATGGATCCCTGAACTTAGATGTTTCTTTTATGCTTTCTCATGGCTGTTACATGGTTACATGGGTTTTTCTGTGATGTGTAAGTGGCATGCATCTGGGGTCAGCATTATTCAGACTGTGCCAGGGGATTTGTAATATCTGTCTTTTTTTGCTGTAAGTCAGAAAAAAGAGGTGCAGAGTAAGGGGGAGCCTGGTAGGCTGCTCTTTTAGCATCACTGTAGAAAGAGGAATGATGATTCCAGATTCTCTGCAGTGAGTGTCAGAGTCTCAGCACAAGAGCTGCTGTCCCTTCTTGTGTAGGCAGATACTTTGTGAGTGCTTTATGTTGCACTACACAGCTGGGAGGAGTTGAGGGTCAGGACACCTGAATTAATAAATGAAGCTGAATTTATGGAGAGTTGGGTCAAATCTTAACTCTCCAGCCTCCTAAAAATGCACTGCTGGGGTGTCCTTTACCTGGGGGACTTATTTGTTGAGGAAGGAAGGGCACAGCACAGCAAACATTTCCTGGTAATGGCGGGGCTTACGGCATGAGATTGCTCCCAAATGCACTTGTGGTTTGGGACATTGTTAAACTTACTAATTTTATCAGCTCATCTACAATTGGTAGAAAAAGATGGCTGGTTAGAAAGGTTGCCTTCTGTCAAAATCTGTAGGATTGGCAGGTATGTTCTGCTGGAATGCACGATGTTTCAGTGCCTCTTGTACTTGTGATGGTGTTATTTTAATACCTCTGCATTGATTGCTGTGGGACTGCTCACTAACTGAAGGAATATTTGACTTGCATAAAGCTAGATTTTGCCATCCATAATTGTTTTTAATATAGTCTGGCTTTTTCATAAACATTCTCACTGCAAGTTTGTTGTTAAACTTCAAATCTAGTCCTGAATTCTGAATCTGTGCTATGTGCTGGTATATGTTTTGTCTTGCTCTGCTCTTAGAGCTTCATGGCCTCCCAAGGCAGCAGCAGACTCGGAAATCTCACTTCCTGCTTTAAATCATACCGTCCTCTTCTGATTCTTTCCATAGTCCATCACAAGCTAAGTGGGTGTAGTTAACAGCTGAAATGTGTAGACAGGGAGTTTGTCCTTCAGAGGATTCTTTTCTGTGCAGCTCTGTTAAACTTCGTGTTTTCGTATGGTCTCTTTGTTTCAGTGTCTTGGTGTATGAAAAACTTTATAATAGCAAAACATTTTAAAAACCCCCAATAATTCTGTATTTTAAAGTTATTCTTACTTTAAAATATTTACCAGTAGCAGATGTCTTCGTGATGCTACTGTAAATAAATAGTAAATGTAGTCTGAAGATAGTGGACTGTCTCCTCTTTCTTTAGGCTTTATAAACAACAAAATATATACATTCAGTTACCTTGTATATATGAGCTGCACACTGGCACATTTTCAGGTGACTCTCTCTTTATAATTAAGTCTGCTTTCAGTAATTTCTTAAAATTAATTTGAGATTAAGAGTAGGAGGCTTTTCAATGGATCCAATTGTAGCAATAATTTCTGTTATTGTTGATATGTTGTTTTAAATTTCAGGAGACAGCTAATATGTAATCTCAAAAAAAATGATTTTCTTTTTAATTTTACTTAAAATTACTTGGACTAACTGGGGCCACTGGTCTTCCAAATTAATTCTTGCTTGAACAGTAGAATTTATTCCTTCTGGGATGAAAGCATCTCCTTTAGAAAAGCATACTTGATCAACTCAGGGAGGGAATGTTTTCTGAATTAATTCAGACTTCTGTTATGCAGGTAGTCAGGCTGGAGGATCTGGCATCTGTGAACACCTCCACCATTAGATACAGTTCTTTGTTTCTGTTACATGTCCTTATATATAGCATTCCTTTGCTGTGACTGGGAATCTTATTAAGTTGGACAGCTCACATAAATAAAAATACTTGAGTGAAACAAAATCTTTGTCAAGGGTACAGTGCAGTAGAAATCACTACAAAATTTAGAGTGCATCTTTAGTGTCTTTGGATTTTTTTCCTCCTACTAATTCCCAGGGCCAGAAATTAAAACCTTTTTTTTTTTTGCTCTTGTATCTAAATGTAACTTACCCCATCTCTTACTCTTGTTTAAAAGATTTTCTCTTGAGACAGGAAATAATAAGCAACAATTCAAGGTAAAAGAAATAATATTTTGGCATGTAAAGTAAAAGGTGGTTCAAAAATAACAGCAGGTGAATTCCCAAGGAAAAACATTAGCCAGAGGTACACAATTGGATTAGAGAGTAATTGATTTTGAAAGCTAAGTAGTAATACTATGCCCTCTTATTTGGTGAAGCATAGTGCACTATATTGAAAGCTATTTTTGATTAATCTTGCAGAAATTTAGTTCACAGATATGAAAGTGATATGTAGATCAAGGTTTTTCTAGTTAAAGAAGTGGATTAATAAAAATGAATACATTAACCTCTCAAAGCAGGATAAGCCCCACTTAGTTCTCACTAAGTGTAATAGAATTCATGTCGTTAAGTTGTCACAGAATGCTTAGAAAACTTGCACTTCAGACTGTGATAGAGAGCCCTAGGCAGTGAGAGTAATTGGGCTTTCCCTGATTTGTCTCAGTATTTTTTTTGTCTTATTTTTCCTTTTTGTTCTCTCTAGATGTTTAATAAAATTAAACTATAAATATTTGTGAATTTGTTAGTTTGTGCTGGCATAGGGGAGAGTCTGCTATGGATATTGGTTGAAATGATTCACTTGTATATGTGCTCATATGTGCACTTCAACATTAGTTTTCAATAAATGAACTTGAGTCTGAAAAAGAGGTTCCTAGTCTTGTTGGGTACTAAATGTTTTTTTTTAAGCAATTTTAAATTAATTTTGATATCCATAAGGTTAATGCTTCGGGAGACTTTGCTTTCAGTGCCAGGGAAAATAACTCCAAACAACTATGTCATACTTGCTCCAAGTTTCTCACTTGCCACCCTTGTTAATCTGATTGCAGATGTTGGACTGTATGTGACTGTACTGAAATCTGAGTTGCATTTCTGAATTCTGTTTTAGTTGTTACCCACTCCAGAATTTTTTGCTATTCCCATAGGATGTATTTCAAGATATTAGTTGATTCAAAATTTATGAAACTATTGTATTTGATTCAGATGTCATTAATACCTCTTATTCTAATTTGGTGCTAACAAAAGCACACATGAATATGGTTCCTAAAAGTTTATGTATATGTCCATATTCCTAATTTTTAACCAAGAATGCCATGTATTTTAATGAGGCTGTGAAAGAATGTGAACTAACAGTTGGCTGAATGAGGGTAACTGGCATTCAGAAAGTTTTGCGGAGAATTAGATTTTACATATATGCCTACCATAAGAGTCAATATCTGTGATAACAATTTAGTCTTTAAGTTTTATTGTCTTCTGAAGTAAGTGCTGCCATTTTGCTTCTTTTGGATGAATATTTGATTGGCAAAGCCAACTTCTTAACTTTACTAAAGCTTAAGGTGGGGAGAAGTATTGAGGAGAGATGCACAAGGTAAAATAAAGCTCACTTCTAATTAGAAATAGAACACGCCTCTGTCACGGATTCTGAGTTTCTTTTGCTTTTTGTGTGGGTAGTGACAGAATAATCTCAGTAGCCCCATGAATGTAATTACCAGCATCTGAAACTCTTGGACTATATAACATAGAATCATATTAAAATTTTTGGAAGAGAGGGATTTCAGTGTTCTATTCATATTCACATTTCCTTTTTTGGTTAAGATGTTTCCACACTTGAGTCCTGCTATTATGTGATTGTAATGTACTGGTAATATTCCCTAATGCCACAATTTCCCTGCAGGCTGCCTGTGACTTGCTGCGGAGGATAATACGCATCTTGTATCTCAGTAAGAGACTTCAAGGACAGCTGCAAGGAGGAAGCAGAGAGATAACAAAAGCTGCCCAGAGTCTCAATGAACTTGGTAAGTCTTTCTTAATTACTTTTACATACATGTTTAGCTTGTGCTCACATAACTCACACTAGTGTTTGACTTAAAGAAACACCCAAAACTTTTTACTGTGGTTCTTGCTTTCTGCTTCCTGATTTAAATTGAGAAATGGCATGGACAGAACTTATTCGTCCTTTACATTTTTTTGTATGACTTCTCTAGATACAGGTGTTTAATAGTGTGAAAATTCTATGATAGTAGCTTGTGCTCTTTTGGGCAACAATTTTTTTGTGAAGCAATTTCTTACTGGTTTATGTTTCTATAAAACGCCCTTAGGGGCAGCAGATACATATTTAGCTTTTGGGAGACATTGCACTATAATAAGGCATAGTTTAAATTACAGTTTATGTCCTAAAAGAAAGATATTGGCCCTGTGACTTTTATGAAAGCCATAGGTGATATGATACACAGATACCTAATCTAGGTTCAGATACTGGAAGTGTTCTGCTGTTAGTAGGGACTAATTTACCCTTTCTTTTATTGGCTTCTAGGAAGAATAATAAGGTAGTTCTCATGAAACCTCATGTTACATTGCTAGAATGTTTTCTGTACTTGAGCTAGCTTGGGAAATTCCACACTGTGCTGCAGGATGAAGTGAGGAGCATTCCATTGGTCTTGGAGATCAGTTGGTGCTGTTGTATATGGCATCTTGCCAGCTGTTTCTTCTCTGATTTAATGGTATTCAAATTCCAACTTCCAAAAATAGGTTATGGGAGGGCTGAACTATCAAACATTCAGAATCATCCTGAAGTTTATTTTGCATATTTGTCACTACTGCTCTTTTTATACTGTGTGATCAAAAAATTATTAGACAATGACTTAGTCTTATAACTGGCAGATGCTGTGTTGCAAACAGAAAGTTTATGTATTTAGTTAGTGTATCAGTATGATTGAAGCACTTAAGTGCCAATTGTATCATTGTAAGGTAGAATATTTTTTCTGATTCTTTTTACTTTCCATTTTGCTCTACCATTACATCTTCAGAATATATGAAATAATACTGTCTGTTAACTACCTGGATTGCAGGTGTTGTGGGATTAATTTGAGTGCTAGAACCTATTGAAAAAATGAGTATAATTTAGTGGTAAAATCTGAGATGTTTAGTGTAGTTTTTAGGGTTTTTTTCTTTGACAGAAAATACCTTTCAGTACTCTTCTTTCTCTCTACTACTTTTTGTTTCACAATTTTAAAAAAAAAGAGCTTGCACTTTCTTTTATCAAAGTGCCACAGTCTTTTGAGTTTCTTGTTTTCAAATACTTGTTCTTTTCCTGAAGCTTAGCAAAGTCTGAGTAATTATTGATAAAGATGAAGGGAAGTGTGTCCCCTTAGGCAACCCTTTTGAATTTGATCCTGCAGTCCATGGGGGTAGCCAAGGCTTGTGGTCTTTAATTTAATCCTTAGTTCTGGATGGTTTATGGCCAGGTAAAATACCTTGTCTACTGTCATTTCTCTCTCCATCTTATTTCCTGGTATCTTTTCCTTTCTTCTCTCTTGCCTCTCCATCTGCATCCCTCCTTCGTTTTTGGCTGTCTGTCCTTTGTCACCCTCTACTGCCCGCCTTGGCTGGTTTGAATCCTTCCTGCTTCCCAGCTGGCCATGCCTCCCAGCACCTGAGTGGATGGGAGCAGCCCCCTGGGGAGATGCTGGGCAGGGAATTGGAGGTGTCTGTCCCGTGGGGAGAGGCAGTGATTGCTGGCTGTGGGGCAGCTCTGCACCGAGGGGAGGGAAGCGCACGGGGGCTGGAGTCGGCGTGGGTCAGGGTACTGCTGTGGGAGCCAGTGGGAAGGTGGCATCCATTGGGAGCCTGGGGTGTGGGATATGGCTGGGGAAGTGCTGTGCTGTGCTGCTGCACTTGGAAAGCATTGGGATGGGGGGAGATCCCTAGCAGAGAGGTGGTGCTGGTGTGTGGCAGGAGAGCACTCGGGATGTGGTGGTTTGGGGTGAGGCTTGGACCTGCTGTGCTTCAGAAAGATGGGAAATGTGACGTTGTGCTCTGTAGTGTCAGGAGAGTGGGAAGCATGGGGAGCAGCACTGGATGCTGACAGTGTGGTTGGGGAGATAGGAAAGCTTTGGGAGGCCTGGGGAAATACTGCAGCATCTGATGGTGGTAAATAGGTGGTAGGCATGAGTGCTGTGAAAGCCTGGTAGTGGATAGGGACCTCTGTGTCACAGAGGCTTGCTTTCATGTCCAAGATGAATATAGATCTATGGTTTTAGCCAGATATTCCTGAATATCCCTTTCATCTCTCGTTCAAGGAAGGAAATAATTCCATTGTTCATTACCTTTCTGTTGTACATGTGGTGCAGAATAATTTCTGCTTTGTCAAACTCAGCCCTGTGATATTACTGTGAAAGCTTTTCACTTGCTGTGGTAAAAGATACCTTTCATTGCTTCTAAGGTATCCTGGGTAGAATCTTGAGATAATTGTCAAGGTTTTTTTTATGTACTGCATACACTGTGTGTATGTTTGGGGGACACAAATGTGCATGTTTAGGTGTGTATTTAACATATATTCCTGTAGTTAATCTATGTTAGTTCAATTACAACTTTTATTTAGTTGTGTATTGAATTTTATTTTGCAGTGATGGGAAAGGCTATGGTAAATATATAAAATGTTTGAATTGGGTAGAAATATGGGTCAATTAGAGGAACTACAAGAAACAGTAGCTTTTATGAGAAGCATGTTTTTTCTGGACACCTAAAGTTGTCTTAGTAGTCTGCAGCTCTCCAGCTTTAATGTATGATGTTGGAAAGATGCTTTCTGTGAAAGCATTTGGTAATATTTTGACTAAGAGCTCTACTTAGAACTGAAGTAGATCTGAAATTCCTCTGTGTTGGCGTTTCCCATTCTTTGAAATTAACTTCACACTTTGGCACAGTAAAAAGAAAACCTAATTTCCTGTGGAGTTTTAGAGATTAAAAGTGATTTGTGTGTGTGTGTGTATTAAAAGTGATTTGTGTGTGTGTTTGTGTGTCTGTGTATATATTTATATAAAATTAAACCCCAGACTTGTGCAACTTTTCCAACATACTTTGGGTTCTCTAGCAAAGTAGAAAAGGCAATTAGCTGCTTCTCTAGAAGCTTCTTTGTATTATACAATCCAGTTCAGCATTTGCATTGGTAAAACAAGTGCCAGTATTCAGATGTCACACAGTGCCTAATGCTGTGAATTATATGCCCTGACTATGTTTTCTGGTGGCATTTAAATACAAATATTTTATAAAGTGAAAAAGAAACATTTCTAAGCAGGATTAAACAATAGAATGTGACAAGAAAATGGTACACTATATACAGTTCCCTTTCACAGAAGAAATTCCGCAGGCATTAAAATATCTCTGTATTCCATGTGGGTATACAGAAGTTACTGTCTTTAACAGTGGCCAGTAATTTACCAGATGGAGATGGAATTTTGAGCTGTCCAGCAAAAGGCCAGTTTAAGCATGGACAGGCTAATTCCATCTGTCAGTTACAGAGCCAGCTCTGGACAACAAAGGATTTCTCTCTTTTCCTGGTTAAATACTTATAAATGATGTCATCATTATTCATATAAATGCCTAGACTTCTTTTTATGATAACAAATTCCTCATCTCTGTATATTCTTGTATTATAATTTGTGTTTTAGCAGGTAAATCTGTTTGCTTAAATGTTTTTCTGAGTATATAATATTTCAACACAGTTCCTTGCACCAGCCACAGTTTTGCTCTTTTGTAAACTCAGGCTTTGTCTGTGACTATGCTGAGCAGTCATAAAATGAAGGGGAAGGGGTCTATTAAAATACAGTTTCAGGTATATTAAATATAGAAGTTATTCCAGGAAAACATTGCCTTCCATGTAACTTAATAGAGGATGGGCAAAGATAGAACTCTGACCTTACTTTAAAGCTCAGTACTTCTAAAAAATAATAAAATATTGTTAGTTATTGTAGTGTAGCTAAAATGGAGAAAATGCTGTGTATGTATTGTTTTGGTTTAACCCCAGCTAGCAGCCAAGCCCATGCAGCCTCTTGCTTGCACATCCATGAGTAGAGGTGAGTGAGAAAAGGTAAAGTGAGAAAAACTCACGGGCTGATAAAAAGACCCAGGTTAATGGGTAAATCAAAAGCCAGGCATGCAAGAAGAGCAAAACAAGGAATTAATTCACCACTTCTCATGGGCAGGCAGGTGTTCAATAATACCCAGAAAAGCAGGGCTCCATCAGACAGGGACACAAACACCATCACTCCAAATGTCCCCCTCCTCCTTCTTCCCCCAGCTTTATATGCTGAGCATGACCCTGTGTGGGATGGAGTATCCCTTGGGTCACTTGGGCTCAGCTGACCTGCCTGTGGCCCCTCCCAGCTCCTCCTGCCCTCCCGGCCTCCTCACTGGTGGAGCGGGGTGAGAGGCAGGAAAGGGCTTGACTCTTAAGTCCTGCTTAGCAATGATGAAAACATCTCTGTGCTGTCAACACAATTTTCTTCATAGTAGCTGATGTGGGCTATGTTTTGGATTTGTGCTGGAAATAAACTCTATCCTTGCTAAACCTGCAAAGTCCTTTATAAGGAGGGAGCAAGGCTTACCTGGGCCAGTTTTTTAGGCTTAACATCACAATACAAGATTCAAGGGAAATGAAAAGAAATGCAGCTTGTGAAGTATTTCTGGGCTGGAGAAAACTGAAATTAGCTAGGGGATGCATGATACTGGGTGAAATACAATTTGAGAAAAAATTATTTGGCTATGCCTGGAAGGCCTCTTTGTAGCTGGTGTAATATAGGTGTTGGTAGCCTGCTCTTCTGCAGTGTACCCCAGAACTAGTGACATCTGCACAATGTCAATTGTAATCTTGGATGTGAAAAATTCTTGTGGAGGCTAGAAATAAATTTGACTTAGCACTTTTCTAGGGTAAACAATATGGATCATACATGATTTAAAAAAGAAAAAAGCCCGGATAAAGCTGATACATCTGTTAGAGTAGAATTAGAGGCAGTGGAAGGAGGAAAATGCCTGTCTTAATGTGGTTTGCATTGTGGGACCTTGTCTTTTCCACTATTCAGGTTTCTCTGTTTCAATGCACTTTTTTGGTATTACTGCTACGTGTAGTGCCCTGAAGTTTCCACTGAAAGGGAGCACTGTAGTAAAGATTGTGAAGTTATCTATGGTGCTGCAGCTCATTGCCCAGTTTGTTTCATAAACTAATACAAAATAGTGCTTCATAGAGGGAGACAACATGGTCTGTGTTTTTCTCATCTTCAAAAATATTAATTAGAGGAATATCTTCCTAAATACTATAAGCCTAAAAAGTATTTTTTCCTTCTTATTCTCTGTTGCTGGTGGGTCTATTTCATGGAAAAGAGAGCATGTTCCTTTGGGTACATATATAGCATGTATATGAATACACACATTTATATAATTGCATGTGTATGTATATAAAGATTTACAATATTCAAATATGAACAATATGTATATTCATCCTAATATATCTCAGATGCTTTTCAGAGTAATCTCTTTGTTCTTAATGGTTATTTTTGTGAATTCTGGGGGAAGAGATTAGGTTCCAGAATCTAATGGAGAGCTTGTTTTATTGAAAATAGACCTTACTGCCACCTATGTTAGACAATTCAAACTAACCTGACTTCCTTAAGCAAAGGAACTCTAGAACAAATAAACTATTTGTTGGAGTCTATATAAAAGTGCTGTTAAATAGTAGGACGCACAGGTTTATCAAGAATGAATCCTGTTTAACCAACCGTATTTTCTTTGTTGGCAGCATAACAGGCCTTGGGACTAGAGAGATCAATGGCTGTCTTGTAGTTTGATTTAAATAGGGCTCTTGACACCATTGATTTAAATAGGGCTCTTGACACCATGTCACGCTAGCAGGATCAGCAATAGAATCCAGATGAAAATGTCATGAAGTGAATGCAGAAGTTCAGAGAAAGCTGTACCCCAAAAGCCTTCATCTGTTGTTCACTTACCCAGCAATATATCAAGCAGGGTGTTATTAAAACATGTTCTGTAGCTGGCTTGTACTTTCATTAATGATTTGACTGATGTAATATGGCATATAGCCTTATTAAATTTACTACCAATAATGAAGCAGAGAAGAATGGAAAGTATGTTGGGAAACAGGATTAGAATGAAAAATATTCTTAGCGAATTTGGGTTATGTCTTACCTGAACTGATTTTATTTCTCTTTCAGACAAGTGCTAAGTCCTCATAATAAATAGTTTTAGTTAAGAGGAGGAACCGGAGAAATGACTGTATGGATTACAATTCTGCAGAGAGGGTTGGTAATTCCTCAAAAATTGAGTGCAAGCCACTTGTTCATTTATTTTGTAGCAGTGTGATGTTGTTGGCAATGGAGTTTGTGCTGATCGTTGTAAGGAAGGGTGTTGTGTGCAAGGCACTTGAAAATAATCTTTTGTTTATGCTTCAAACATAGTATCAAATCTTTTTTGAGGCACCTCACTGAAGGAAGATGTAGGTTAATTGGAGAAGCTCCTAAGCACAGCAGCAGTGATGGCTGAAGGTCTTGAGGATGGTTAGTGGGTGGAGGAGCTGGAAGTGTGTGGCTGTGGTTTGGAGAAGAGGGGTGTGAGAGGGAGAGTAATGTTCTTTAGAGAAAGAAAGGTTTTTCAGATGGGAAGGGAGTAAATGGCTCTCCATATGCACTGTGATTGAAACACTAAGTAATGGGCCTGAAATAGAGCAAAGGAATTTTTTTTCTAAAATGTTAGGAAAGAGTTCTGGCAAAAATTATTATTTCAGGGGAGCTGTGAAGTAGTATTTGAAGTCTTTTTAAAAGTGCTTTAGACAAAGCATGTACCAGGAATGAAATCATATAGTCATGGAACAGCTTGGGTTGGAAGGAACCTTTAAGGCTGATCTAGTTCAACTCCTCTACAATGAGCAGGGATAGTTGGACTGGGTTGATTTTACCTTGAAGTAGGAGGACTCAGTGAGGTGATCTGCTCCCAATCCTTTGTGTCTCTTGGAGATGTTCCCCTCCTTCCCCAATTGTTTGTTTGTTTGTTTGTTTTTAATTTGAATGCTTGGTGTAAAATGTTCTTCACAAGTTGTTTTGTTTGGCATTGTTCCCAGATACCACCTGGACCATTATTAGGACAGTATGACTGGAAATTTCATGCCATCACTTCAGTTCAGCTTCTTCTTATCATTCCTTTAGATGAGATAGATAAATCTCCTCAAAGACCTTCAGCTTAACCCTCTGACACAATTACTTCTCTTCTGGTTGTGACTGACATTCACATAAACTTCACACAGTTCATTGTGTTACTGGAGTGCTGCAAAATCTGATCCTCAAAAGCTATTTTGTCAGTCTGGTCTAGGAGAATGCAGTGAGCAGGAAAAGGAAGGTAATGCTGACTATGTGAATGTAAGGGTCCTGTATCTAATTATTTTTTCCCCTTTACTGGGAAAGAAGGCAAGCTGTCTGACTGTTTTTGAGAAAGATGTTACTTTATTTCTCTTTTAGTTTTCTAGTATGTGGGATGAGTGATGAATATTGTTTTGTATTTATCAAAATACCAGGCACTACTAGTTTGTATTCAGGAAACAACAGCTTTAATTTGTTATTTAGTAGTAAATATTAAACTAGTTTATTTTATACCAGTTAGCCCTATCTATTGCAAGGTGGAATTACCTTTACCTGTGGTTTCCATGGTGTACCTTATTGAGTATTAAATAGCATAAGTAGTCTAGCTAATGCACAGTGACTTATTCTGAAGTGATTGCAGATTGGCTGACTGCAATATTTGTTCCCCAGGTTAAATATTGTTGTCTAAAAGCTGTTTCATTTTAGGTGCTACAGTTTTTGCAGTAACATTCAATATGTGTTATGTATTTGTACACAAGTATTACTAAACTTGCAATGGTAAACTGTCTGAACACCTGCCATGTTTGCTGTGGCAGCTCTCTTTCACTGCCACCTTCTTCCTGTATCCTGTTCATTGATGAGCTTAATTTTTTCTTCTGTTCCAAGCAATAATTTACAGTGTAGGATTGCCAAGGCAGATCTCATGTTGACTGCTGTTAAAGTGAGGATGGACTTGGTTACTGTCGTGTCAGTGAAGTCTTTCACTGCTAGTACACCGAGCAGACAGATTTGGTGATACTAATACTGCTGTACACAGTTTCTCGTAAGAATTAACACTCATCAAACTAAGATGCCTTACAGTTTGCTGCCTTGTGCAATACCTAGTGTCCTCCAAAATAATATAGCATATGTCTATGTAGCACAATGCATTGTTCTGTAGGGGTAGAGTGAACTGGTTTGGTTAATAGAAATTACGTGGCTTTGATTGCATGACTCTTTGCCTGGGGTAATTAGTCTTGCTGAGAATGACTGAATTGTATTACTGGCTCAGAGCCATCTGCCTTAGTGCCACTGCTCCAGGTGGTGCATCTGCATCCATAGGAAGTGCAAATATCGTGCTAAAACATTTTTCTGCCGTCCCTGGTGGTGTTAGCAGTAACACTGCCAGACCTTCACTGAAATCTGGACTGAAAAATACTGTGCCTTTTTGTAGCTGAATGTAATCTCCATGTTCCTTAATTTCATGTTGTTCCTTTCAGTTGAGTTGGGTTTTATTTTGTTCTGTTATATTTTTGGCGAGATTCTGTTACCATAAAGTGGAAGATTTTGCAAAAATTTGATATGCAGATTTTTATTTGGAGTATTCTAGGCCAAAAAAAACCCCTTTCTGGTGGGAAGCTCAATTTTTTTTCTTGTTGGCTTTTGAAATAAAGAAGAATCTTGGTAGTATATAACAAGTTCATTAATTTGAACTGTTGACTGTAAGATACCAAATTAATGTGCATGTAATAGAACAACTTTCAAAACTTAATACAGTTTTTCCATGATAAGAGGCCAATAGTGTAAGACCTCTTTATCCTCTTTGAGCAAGGCACGCAGAGCATACAGAGTTTACCATCAAATTGTGTTTTGCTGCAACTAGGATTCCTAGCTTGGAAACCTGATGTTAGACAAAGCATTTTACAAAAATATTTCGCGTGTTTTACCTAATCTCTAGCATGCATTCTTTTTCTAACCATTTCAGTAGAAGACACTAAATAGTTACAGGCGCATGAGAGAAAAGACTTAAGTTGGAATTGATGCAAGAAGAAAATCCTGTTGCAATTTTTTTTTTCAACATATCCTTTAAATTACCGCAGTTTGGAATTTAATTTTCTTTATGCATACAGTTCAAGAAAAAGAATCCAAGTATAATTGTAGTTCTGGGATTTCTTCATGCCTTGCTTCCTTTAAACAACCATAAACAAGTTTCAAGTTTGCTGTATTAAGTAAAACTATTTTTTTCATGTAAGCATTAAGTTGATTTCTGGTATTGATGAGATTAATTTTTTAGCTGTAACTACTCAAAAAAATTTGATTTTGCCATACTATTAAGTATTTGGTAATTTTAGTCTCAAGCACATTGACCTTGTTGGAGGACTGTGTGTCAGATGTTTTAAAATGGGTTTAGTGTTCCACTTTCTATTGTGGTGTTAACCTGTTCCTAAGTAATATGTTACTGACAGCCCAGTAGTAAGACTGTGTCAGAAATTAGTTATGGTGTGCTCACGTTGCTTTTGCTGTAGCACGTGGAGTATTTCTGAAAGTTTTTATCTGTATTCCAGGCCCATCAAAGACTATTTTCTGTCTTTTGCATTTTTCTTTTTCAGTTACAGATGTCTACACCTTTTGTTCCTTATATTTCTGGAAAGCTTTACTCTTTCCAACTCCCTGTCATCTGTTCCCTAAATCTGATTGCTGCTATTTCATTATTAGGATCAGTTATGACTGTTATTGTGTGATCTAATATATAGAAGTTTTGTAGGCCAGTATTACATTAAGCTAGGCTTCAGCAGGTACAGAGTAAAATCTAGGGCTTGACAGCTCTTGATTTATTTGCCTCTAACGGTTCAGAGGACTCCAGTGGGAAAGAAAAGATAGCAGACAATAACCAAGGAAGGGGAGGGGGAACGTGATGGACTGCCACAAAGTGTTTTCTGCTTGGAGAGGAATTATTGTCAGGACAGCAGAATAACTGCACCCATCATGCAGTTGATAAATTATTATGCATTTAAACTGTGTATGGAGAGGCACATGAGGCACAAATAGTGTTTGCATTGGTTGCACATTCAGTTCAGTGTTTGAGATTAAGCCAGTACTTCTTATTTCTTAAAATTACTGTGATTGCAGTGTTTTCCATTTGCTTTGGTAATACCAATCAGATGGTCTGGGGTTTTGTGAGTTAGAGGATAAACCTGGGGCTTGTAGTGTCACCTAATGCTGAAATAAAGGAACTTGGGAATTTTGAAAGAAGAACTGGTTGGAAATGAAGAATAGGAGTGATGAAAAGGGAAATTGTGGAAGAAGATCTTGACAATTACACCATCATATCTTTTCTCATTAATTGATTTAAATATAAAGAGCAGGTCTCATCTTTTTTTTTCCAATTTTTATTTGTTTATTTTGCAATTAGTGAATTTAAATGCGTAATTCTAAAATCCGAAAATTGTACTTATATTCTCTTTCTCTAATTACAAAACTCTCCTGCTACTCTCTTCTCAAAGTATCCCTATAGAGCAGAAAGGAATTATATACCAAGCCTGTTTCTGTTTTGCTGTTAAGGCGTATTTGTTCCCCACCAGAAGGATGTCATTCCAACAAGGTTTGGGCCTTGTTTTTGCTTTACACTTTGATCTTTTCAAGTTTTGAGCAATAAGTATTTTTGTATTTGTTAGCTAAGGTGTGTCATAAGAGTGGAGATATGAAAGGATATGAGAGAACCAGCAACACAGATAGGCTTGTATTTATGAATGCTTATGTTCAGCCAAATACAGAGTAAATACAAATTCAGAGGATTTTTTTTTTTATTTTTAATTGGTTTGAAGCAGTTATGATTGTGTTACAAGTACAGATCCTAGGGCATCTTTAAGTTTTGAGATGAAGTATTGTTACTGAATAGTCATACTTTTTCAATAGAACTACATAATTAAAAGTAGAAAGGAAAGCTCTGGATTTCTGTTTCCAGGTGACGTACAAAAACTAGCAAGACCAAAAGATGTCTGCAAGCTTTGTCTGCCTTTGAATCTAGTAATTTTTGTGCACTGACTTGAAAAACTCCATATTAGTTAAAAAAAATTAATTGACCAGACCAAAGATGAAAAAAAAGTTTAAAAGAAGTACTTTTGACTGAGAGAAAGGAAGGGACGCAGAGGTTAGCAGAGAGTCTTTGAGAGATTATCTTTTTGCAACTTGTAAATTATAAATACATTGTAGAGAGTATGACTAGATGGCAAGACTTTGAAAATAATTTGCAGGATCTCTTAGATATTACATACAGCAAAAGCTGTGTGTGTATGGTCATGAAGAGAAAGGCAAGTTGAATGACATAATTCCAAACAATAAGTGGATGCAGGAATGTCAACAAAACAGAGAGAGGTCATCTCTACATTTGTGGTATATTCTTACTCTATTTCAACAGGCATAAAAGTTTAAGTAAACAAGGAAGAGCTAGAGCTCTTAAGTTACTGATACAAACAACTAGCATGGAAAAATTTAATTCTCTAGTTCCATTTACAGCTCGAATGATGCATCTGGAGCAGTGTGGATCCAGTTGTCTGTTCTGCTCTGGGTGGAAGTTCTGCAAGGAGATGGCAGTTTTATGTTTCTGGCTACGTATGCATAGGCACTGTCTGAAGCTCTGGTAGGAACTGGCATTTATAACTTTCTCTGTTCCCTCCTTCTGAGCATTTATATACTTGGAGATTCAGTAGTAAACTGCAGGTTAGTTCTCCCAGAACTAGAGTTGAGATCTCTAAGGTGATCAGACTTGGAGTTCAATAGATGACCACTTGTCCATGGGAAGGTGTGGAGAAATGGCACACGTATTTTTTCTAGGGATGCTGGCTGAGGGTAGCTGAGTTTTGTTTATCTGTGGCCGATGGTGAAACCAGTTGTTTACTGGTCAAAGAAATAACACTGAGAAGCAGTTTCTAATATTGATCTTTGTCTTTCTGCTGGGACTGAAGCATTTATTAGTGTATAGCCCAGTGGCTGAACAGAAGAACATGGTTTATTCAGAAATAACACTTCAATATTGTATGTCTGAGAAAACAGAGTGGTTTTTATTTCTTTTTGAACAAACAGATTCAGCAATAGAGTGAGAGAGAATAGAAATGGTAAAACGGACAGGTGACTTGTGACCAAGAAAAGAAGTGAGCATTGGATTAGAATGATTACTAGATAATCAAATAATAGTGGTAGCAAATAATTTTCAGAAAATTTCATTGAGGATAATAGAATGAGAAGTTTCAGTAGGAGTACCTGTAAATGCATATAGATCTGAAAATCAGCTAACAAAACCCAAAAGATGTTACTTTCACAGCCACTGAATTAAACCAGAAAAACCATTGCATGTTTCTGAAATGTGTGGAAGAACAGTTTTGGGAGCCTAGACTACTTGTCCTCTGCAGACAGTGCTTAAAAGTCACCCATTTCTGGCACAGGAAATGTTATTTTGTGTTCTCTTATAATAAACAAACTTATTGGATTTGGAAGCCACTTGCTGCCAGAGTGGCAAATTGTGATGCATAGGGCAAACAGTGTTCAGTGTCGTTTTTGAGAGAAACTGAGAGAAAGGAAGGGACACAGAGGTTACCAGACAGTCTTTGAGAGATTATCTTTTTGCAACTTAAAAAATAAATTATAAATATATTTTAAATTATAAATATATTGTCAAGAGTATGACTAGATTAATTTTCCAATGCAGAGGATCTTCTGTTCAGTAGGTGGGGCAAATGTATTTAGCCAAACTTGAAAGCTGAAAGCTTGCTAAGAGGACAATATTAGATTGTGAAATACTGGCTTTTTGGCAATCAAGAAAGAAAGTACTCCTGGCTAAAGGCCTGTTCTAATGTAGTGGCAAAGCAAAGACAACAACTACAATTGGAAAACAATGTATAAATACTTCTGAATGCATTACAAATATAGAGTATAGATATGAAAAATTTAAAATACTGCAATAAAAAAAAAAAATCCATGACTGACTGGAACCAGAAAGACACCTATCATGGAATAAACCTATTAATATACTTGTTTCCAGATTGTTCATAAAGATGGAGAATAGGAGGATTTTTCAGTAAGTGCTCTTGTTTTCTCTTTGAAGGCAGGGTAATTTGTTCTTCCATAGAGTAAGGATACCAGCAACTAAGGAGGATGTTACACAAAAGTGCTAAGTTCCCACAGGCATTAGTTTGTAATTCCTTCCTGAATAGGGAAGGAGAAAGTCCAGCTTGTGTTGTTCCAGCATTCAGAAGGAGATGGTATTTCTGTTGATATCAATGTTAAGTAGATACAAAGCTACTCTAAAAAAATAGTAGGCAAGTTGAATTAATTTGAAAGAAGAATTCAGGGCTGTAATGCTGAATTAATGATTATCAATTATCTTTTTATGGAAAATATGTGTTGTCAAACAAATTTGTGTATTTTGCTTACTGAATTGATTAAAGAAATTGTGAAGATGCATTATAGATTTCTGTGCACAAATTTAGATGACTTAAACCTCCCTTTAAGTTATTTTCCCCCAAATCAGGTATTTAAATAAGCCAAATTCTCCTCATTCACAGTTTCTCTACATTCTTAGTAGATGATTTTGTTACTAGAGGAGCTGGAAGAGAGGAACAGGGGTAAGTAGACTGTAAAGCTTTGGAATTGGTCCGTGTCCTTGCTGGGATTGCTTTACCAATATTGTTTCTGTTCCTGCATTTGGGCAGCTCTGTCAAACAAAGCTGTACTTGTGCAAATGGTGTAGGGAATTGTGCTCTACAGATAAAAACAGTTTTGTGGTTACCTGTGAATAAATGCAATTATACATGTCACAGTGGGCGATTAAGTGGGCTCTTTTCCTTGAAGATTAAGACTGTAGAGGTGCATTCATGGGGAGAAAATAAAGGACCGCAGAAGGGCTCTTGGATTAGCAGGGAAAGAAATGGCAAGAGCTAAGGACTGGAAAATGAGGCTGGGCAAATTCAGAAGTATAAAATAATTGAAAAATTGGATTATGTACACAATTTTGTTGTAATTCCTCAAGTAAATACTGGTTGTTCAAATTTTAAACATAATAACCAATTTTATTCTGTTCATTCCTAATTAAAGTATAGCCAGTTCTGGTTAAAAAAAATGTAACCAAAGAGCTGTGAAAAGAAGACTGAAGACTAATCTTTGTTCAGACCCTTCATGGGAGCTAGTATCCCTATAACTATTGTTACTATTGTCTTGCCTAAAAGATCAGTGAAGGTGTTACTGTATATAACACAAGGTAATGAGAAATGTAGAGTAAGATTTCTTTCTTCACAGGAAACAGCTTTAAAAATAGGCTGTTTTTGCAGAATAGTTTTTTTTCTCTTTGTTGCCCAACTCATGCGCCTAATTTTCAAATATTGTTTAAGCATTTTATCAACTCTTTTCAGTTATTGTTTGAACCAAAAAATAGTCCAGTTGTCTTATGTGTTTACCTTTCAGGTCCAACCTTCAGATATTCACAGGCATTAAATCTGATTACTGGCTTTGTTATCTTAAAAGTAGACCTTCTGCTGAAAACCAGTAGGGTCTCATACCTTTCTCATGTAGTCTCAGGGAAAAATGTGGAAACCTAACCTCATTAAAAGAAGGAACTTCCTATTATTTTGAGAACATACTGTTTCTCTGCCAGGTTGTCTACAATTTCAAAGATTCCCTTCTTGCCCAGTTTTAGCAGACCTGATTCGCAAACTGGAGTTGTAAAAACTTTTGACTGAAAAAAAATATTCAGGACACAAGAAAAAATCAGTGACTGAATCAAAAGTTTCCCACTTTTATTCTAGTTTATTTAAACTGCTCTGGAATCTCCAGTGTATGCTGTAAAACTGAAGCAAGATTTATTAGATGTTTCTAAATATATTAATATTTTTAGAGATATCTTTAACTTGTCTTCATGTGTACTTTTTTGTACTTCATCCCTGTTTGATGCTAATGCAGATGGGCTGTATACCTCCATTTTAATAATTTTGACTGTAGAAGGTTATATGTCCCTAATATAACCTTTGCCCACAGATTCTCTTCATAGAATCACAGAAGGGTTTAGTTTGGAAGGGAATCTTAACGACCATCTACTTCCACCCCCTGCCATGACCTTAGACACCTTCCAGTAGATCAGGTTGCTCAGAGCCCCATCCAGCCTGGCCTTGCACACTTCCAGGGATGGAGGTTCCACAGCTTCTCTGGGTAACCTGTTCCTGTGCCTCACCACCCTCACAGTAAGGGGAACTAATTCACAATCTCTAATCTAGACTTGCCCTCTTCCAGTTTGAAGCCATTCCCCCTTGTCCTGTCTTGACATCCTCTTGTAAAACAGCCTTCTTGTCGGTCCCATTGGTACTAGAAGGTGCTCTGAGGTCTCCTCAGAGCCTTGTCTTCTCCTGGCTGAGCAGCCCCAACTCTAAGCAGTCTTCACTGGAGAGTTTATCCAGCCCTCTGATGTCTCCATGGCCCTCTGGACTCGCTCCAGCAGGTCATCCTGTTTCATGGGTTGGAGCCCCAGAGATGCACACAGCAATCCAGGTTTCTCATGAGAGAAAAGCAGAGGGAGCTTCACCTGCCTCTTCCTGTTGGCCAGATTCCTTTGATGCTGATGTGGCCAAGAATACAGTTGACTTTCTGGGCTTCAGGTGCACATTTCTGGGTCATATTGAGCTTCTCATCGACCGATTTTCACATCTTTTCTTTTGTTTGTTCTCGTTCATTGATAGGTCTTACTTACTAGCTATTACAGCTCTTAGCAGGAGTAATAATCTTCCTCATTATTATTAAGGTGTTTTACAGCAGCAGTGCTCACATTCACCTTTTGTTTTGTGATGATCAAATAGTGTTCCTTTCTCATTTTTGTTTGCCTTAAACATGCTTTCAGCCCGTTATAAATGCAGCCTAGTACACAAATTATCACAGATATTTGTAATAACTTACTAATGTGGGAAGCTGTCCTCTTCTCCTGCTTAACCCTTCTTTTCTCTGTTTATGACAGGGATTGATGATAACTATCTTGAAATAAAATTTGGAAGAAAACTGTGGTGCAGAGTAGCAATAAGTTACTGTGCTTTTTTCTCCCCTACTGATTGAATTGAAATTGAGTTTAATTTGAAGTAAAATCTCACAACAGATTGTGAGAGTTCCTGGTACGGTTAAAAGTAAAACTGTGCTAATACAGCTATGTTAATAGCAGTCTGACCTAGCCAGAGTGACAGATTTTACTGCAGTGTTGTTTCAGCAGTGACATTGATTTGTTTATTAGATGTGGTATCAGGTTAAACTGTTACAATATATGGTAGGAAGTTAGAGATCGTATCAGGGTAACAGAAACCAAAAGTATATTTCCAAAAACCCATCTTGGAAAGGAAATGAGAGTGTGCTGGGTGCCAACAGCTCTGTGCTCTCAGCCTGCCTGCCTGCTTGCCTGGCTGCAGTGTCAGGAATCAGAATGGGGATATAGAAATGCTAATATGCAAAGGATACAATTAATTGAAACTATAAAAAGAATGGGTTTAATAATTTCAGGTTGTGTACCTATCACACAACTTTCACGGTAAATTTTCTCTATTTTTGATTTCAAGTAAATTTCTTTTCATAGTGTGAGAATTTTTTTGTAAAATAGGAAAACAAGATGATACAGAAATCTATAAACACACAAGAAAATATTTCTCCCATTCTGTTTCAATTTATAATAATCACTGAGGTATAATTTTAGCAAAGAATGTAAGCATGCCTAATGATAGATCTCATTCAGTTTATTACTCCACAAAAATAATTTGACAGTGATAAAGAAGCAGTAGTTGAAAACATACTGTGGTAGTGAAACACACTCAAAGCATCCAGATGAACTGAAGTTATCTGACTAAAGGAAAATTCAATACCATATTTTAAAATGTATCACTAGGAGCAGATGCTTAACCTTTCAGATCTTTTCTTGTAATGCTTGTGCTCTGTGTGTACTTTGTACTTTATCTGTAGGAAAAGAGGTAATAGAATAGTGCATGCTTTGGGTTTGTCAGTTATTCTGTATATATTTTGTTAAATCAAAAGCCTTTTCTAGAGCTGCTATTCATCTTGCTCTCCCCTCTCCTCCCAGCAATTTTGGTACAACCATGTATCACACTCAATGATTCAAAGATAAGTTCTTATTTTTTTAGCTGTCACAGCTTAAAAAATAAGGTTAGCATTTTTTCCATAGCAAGTGCACGTTGCCCTCTGCCTTTCTGTGGTCCTGATGGCCGTAGCTGCCTTAGAGTGCTTCCTTCTGCCTTCTGCCCTTTTCCACTGGACCTGTACTCTTCAACTTCTCCACCTCCTTCTTATTTAACACTTAATTGCTCTGAGTGGTTTTGATTTTTCTGTTAGTTAGTGTGTGGTTCTTTTCCTTTTTTTTTTTTTTTTAACCTCCCTCCACCAAAACAAAACCCAAACCCTGGGTTTAATTTTGTTTCTTGTATTGCACAAGTATACTATGAGGTAGAAAAAGGAGAGGGTAATTATGGAGTGAGATTCTTCTTTCCTCTTGGTGTAAGACAAATAAATTCAGTGATATCATGGCAGAATGTGTGAAGTAGGAGTGGAATCCAGCTCTTACAGAGCTGGAAAATATTAAGACAGAAGCTGATTGGGTTTCACTGTATGTTGGAGGTATTTTGTCTAAATAATGGGTAACAGAAGAGTAATTTAGTGTATTCTAGATTTTTTAATACTGCATTGAAACTTTGCTAAAGAGTGCTGTATTCTCTTCTTTCAAAAGAGTTTAATGGCAATTGGCAACTAAAACGTTTTTCACAGGAAACAAACATAAGTCTAGAATATTCTGCTATCAAAGAAGTTTGATGATTAGCACATACATTGATTTAAAAAGAAGTACTACGTGCACTGGAAGAGAGTATGTTTAGTAGTTAACACAACAGAAATTTTTTTCTTCTGTCTGGGTAAACTCTGTAGCCTTTCAATGTATTTTTTAATTTAAAGTGAAAAAAATTCAACAAGGGTCAGGAAGATATGATGTTTTAGTTTATGTGTGGAGGGACATAGTGCCTGTCAGTCCAGTTCAGTGATACCCTTATGAAAACCTCCTTCATATAAATAAAAAAGAGATGCTGATGTTAAACCCAGCTTTTGGTGTGTACAGATAAATAATAGTTATGTATGACATTCATGTATCTATTTGTGTAACAATGAAGGAAGAGAGGTGAATTGATATGATGTGTATCCAACTGCATACATTTTTAATCTGATATATTCAGAAGGTACAAAAGTGACTGCTATTCCCCTGGCACTAATAAAATAAACAGAACTTCTGATCATGTGTTGATTACGTGCCTTGTAATCCATAAAAATTGTTGCATACTAGAAACTAGATATTTTTGATGTATTTAGGTTTCACAGGTTTGTGATGTACTAGCATGTGAAGGAATGCTTCTTGAATATTCTAATAGATACTGGCACTGCTTATTTTGGTAATTTCAGTGTGTGATAACCTCATTTTACAATGCTAAATTGAATAGAAATGCATTTCCACTTAAAAAACACCGGTCAGACACCAGCTAATACTTTAGAGACAGAGAACATGTGGAAGTGCTTGCTTGTGTTTCTGAGATGTGTTTTCTGGCATTAATATTTTTGGAGTCCTGTACAATTCTGCTTGCCTTAGGCTGAGTGGTGTGAAATGTAATTGAACTAATGATTCACTGTGGTGAGATCATTTTTAAGAATGTAGTGGGCTTCTTATTGTACAATACAATGGCATAAATTTGCCCTTTTTTCTTCAGTGATGCTGCCTCTTTGCATTCTGTTTTAGTCTATCTGTCAAGCACCCACACCTTCATATCGCTCCTGAAATCCTCTTGTGTCTGTAGGATATGTACTGTGTCTTCACAATTTACTCTTTATTTTGTCTTGTGTTAAATCTGTCATGTGGTACAGGTCATGCATGGTTCTGTTTTATGATGGCTTCTGCATGGATGTAGGATGGCACATATTGCATTCCTCCCTGCTGTATGCAGAATTTTCTTCTGCAGCCTTCAAAGTGTATTCCAGCATAGTACAAGTCCCCTTTTTTAAAATTTAATGAAGATGAAGAATAGTAAAAATGAACCTGCCTGTATTTGTAAAGGCAATCAATGATCGACGTAGCCTTTAAAACTGGGTTTAGTCTCTTTGGGTATTTCCTAGGCTGCTCCTTCTCTGCATGAAGTGCTGCTTCATTGCATCTGATTTTCTAATGAATGAGCTTTTAACACTAAATGTGTAATTCTTGAGGGTTTATTTAATTTTAAAAAGTAAGGTTATGTTGTCAAGAAACCTTTCAAGTCTGAAAGCTTTTCTAAATGCATTTTTCAGATAAGGACATGATGTAGACTTATTAATCTGTTCATTATCATTTCTCCTTTTCTTCTTTTTAAGTGAATGAGTAGTATCTTTCATTTAAGAATGCTTTATTGGAAGATTAGTAATCACTGAAATCGTGTTATGATATTAACCCTACACATCCCACCTTCTCCTCCTTCTAGTGTTCAAAATACAGAGGGTAGCTTGAAAGGAAAATTAAGAAGGAATACAAAAAAGAAAAAAAAGATAGTTTATGCTTAAATATTTTGAGTGTGTTTCTTTTCAGAAGTTATTCCCAAAAGAATTTTTTAAAGTGGTAAATGTTAAGGATATGGGATCAAAAAAAAAAGAAAAAAAGAAGTTTATTCTGTTTACTTCCTCTCTGCAACCTCTCAAATAATCTGTAGGATTTCAATTCTTATAGGAAGTCAGATATAACTTGGATAAAAAAGTGTTTGGATAAAAAGTGGGTACAATTGAATGCAGGTATTTTTGGGCTAGTTTCCACTAAAAATGCCAGTGAAAATATGAAAATATGTTTGAATATATATTACACAGTGATTTCGCATAATCAGTTGTTATCAATCAGATAATAACATTTCTAGGTAGAATTTGGATGATTATAAGTGGCTATTCTTTGTGGAATATGGAGCTGTAGTCTTACATTTTGAGTCTTCTGTTCTGGTAAGCTAAGGCATGAGCCCAAGTAAACTAAGGTACATTCCAAGTACTTTTTTTTAAGCACAAAACCAGTTTTGCAATACACATATGATTAATGATTTAGTGATGTAGTGGAAAAGAGCTTTTTTTTCCCCTTAAAACTGCGCTTTTTTTCATATCAACTTCAGAAATCCTAATTTTTTATGTAATACTTTAGTCAAACTAGCTCTCATATTCAAGGGTATGATCTGCTTTTTATATAAGATATAGTTATTGAGAATTAGCATTTTAAATATAGTGGTAGCTGGTGACACACTGATCAGTTTATGTAACAAGAGGAATGAAATCATGCTCATTGATTTTGCAGCTTTTTGTTTTGTTTCCCCCTCCCCACCACTGTTTCATTGAAATGAAGCAATTTTTAGGCATGGCATGGGGCAAACAATTTGACAAACTTATATTTGGATGAATATCTTGATTCTTGCTTACAGTGCTATGGATGATGATATCTTCATAAGGCTTCTTGATTCTTCAATGCAGTTTAAGATGAAATTGAAGAAGACAATGTAGAGCAAAGGTATGCTGTGGCTGCCCAGGAAATGCAGGAATCCTGTAGCTAGCAGCATTGCTGATTGGTTTGTGACAAGGCAATTGCATAGCTAGAACTGAACACGCTGGAAAATAATAAAGTTATCAAGGGCAAGAAAAATTATCTGCTGCTTTAGCTGTGGCATTTTATAATCATATCTACCTAGACAGATGGTATGAATGAAAAATTTCTGTATGAAAGGTCCTTGTGTCACACTAGAGGTCAGTATGAAAAATCTAAGCCTTTGCACAGGACTGACTCTGTTGGTCAGTTTTCTTTTAGCATCAAATAATTTTCTCATCCATGCTTTTTTCCTTCAGTTAGCCTTTTACCTCTACCCTGTCCTTTGCAATAATTCAAAGTTGTGTATTTCCTGTGTGGAAATTGTGGACCTGAGATTGTATATGAAAAACTTTTTACTTTTCTTAAGAGTACTGTCAATTTCTTAACCAGCAAGAATTTTTTCCCCATATCAAAAGTTTCTGAACCATTCACTGAAGGGCATAATGTAAATGGCTTTTTCTGTGCATGGTAGTCAGATGCTGGAGAAGATTGAAATAAGTGGGATATCTAAATTTGAGGTCAAAATGTGTCCAGGTTGTAGCTCCATAATATTCAGAATACCTCTGATCAATACTGTTTATGAATTAAATTTAAAAACACCGTATCATTCAAAATGGTGAATTTGTGCTGTAGAAAAGTATTCTCAAGTGCAATTTTTTGCTTAAAAATTCTTTTATATTTACAGAGAAACTGAGCCATACAAATATTTTTAAAAGTTTGCACTTCTTTAAGGCTATTTATTTTCTAAAAAAAGAGGACTTGAATATTTTTGACAAATATACACATGGTGTTACGCTAACAAACAGCCATGCAACATATATCTTACATAATGAAGAAATTTAATATACAAGACCTACTCTTTTTAACATATATATTGAAAATATACAGTCTCGCCAATAGTTAAAAAAGTTTTTCTTATTTGGCAGTATTTTTTTACAATTTGTTCAAATATTCCGTTTGATGTGTTTTGGTGAATACTGAAACCTAGTCAGTGACAACCTGAGGTACTAAACATTTCTGCCTTACTTCGCTGTCTTCAAAGGTAATCTTTTTGTTCCTTTTAGGCTCTATCCATGAGTTGTGTATTACAGCATTATTTGGCAAGGGATCTGCTTCCACTATTGAAACAACTCGCTTTTTCATCTTACTTTTCAGAACTTTCTGAAACTTTTGCCTCGTGAATGCATAAAGTAGAGGGTGAAATATCGTTGTTCCGTATGCCATGACTAGAAAACATAATCTCAATTTTACCAAAAGGTCACTTGGGCCCAAACATAAGATAGTGGTGTTTAAAACAGAGATGGGTGTCCAGCAGAGAAGGAATGTTGAGATAATCAGAAGGGACATTCTGAAGACTCTCTTTTGCCGCTCTCGTCGCTCCCGGTGCCGTTTTACAGCTCGGCGTAGAGCAATTATGACAGACACGGAAGTCCTTACGCCAAAGACGACGTTTTTTCCTCCACTGCTGTGGGACACATCTGTAGTCTCATGCTGAGTAGTCAAAGAAATAGTTTTTTTCTTTCTGTTTTTCTTCTTTTGTCCCGTGGTAAATCTTGTACCAATCCGAATATTTAGGGCCTGGAGTATTTTGGTGTATGTAATTAGCATTACTATAACAGTGAAGAAAAATATTGGAATCTGAACGAGAATGTGATAGTACATTCCTAGTTCAGTGTGGTACTCGTTTGTACTCACACAAAGGAGTGTTTTATTTTCCCAAGTACTTGCACTTTGAAGACTGAAAAAGTTGACTTCAATGAAAGGAATCAGGAAGGAAAAAAGCGAAATGATCCATATTGATGTCATTAATATCACAGCCCGTCCCATGGTCAGGATTCGATTGGCAGGTTTTACGGAGATGTCGTACCGGTCCAGGGTGATAGCGAAGACGTTGATTGCAGTTGAAACGCTTGCAAAAGAGACACAAGCCTCATGGAAGCAGCAGATGAGAGCAGTGTTACTCTCCAGTGAAAGCAGAAGGATAACTATAGTTAGAGGAATACATCCCACACAAATTATTACATCAAGTACATGAAGGTTCATTGTAATTATGTTACTGACAGAATTGATTAAGTTGGATTTCATACAGTAAAGTACCAGCACGGTGAGGTTGCTGCCAAGTCCCAAAACAATTTCTAACATCAAAAATCCAGTGAGAGAAACTTGAAAGCTTAATGGATATGACAGTGGTTGGTACATGTTGGTATCGATGTCATCAATGGCATCTCGAACTGTAATGTTAGATTCGGACTGCATGTTGACTTCCAGAATGGGAGACAAACACATTCTTTTGTTGCAGCTGGTTTTTCTCCTGAAAGGTGAAATAAAATATGGAAGTATTTGATTTCTGTTTTTAACACTTATTGTAGATAAATGCTGGGAAAGGAGGAGAGAGTTAAACAATATTCTTACCAAACTCTGCATTTACAGTATGTTTAGTGCTTTAATTGGCATGGGCTCAACAGCCTGGAGATCTAGAATAATAACTTTGCTTTTTAACAGAAAGCAGGATTTGTTTGAAAAAAGAAAAAACAGTGAAAAGCTTCCACTTAGGGAGGCAAGTCTTTGTTTATAGTGATGTGGTTTTTCACAAAGGGCTCATTTGTTGAATAAACCATACTTTGTGCATAGCCTTTGTATTGCTTTGAGGGTCATTTTAGAAGAATGTTGTTAAGTATTAACAAATTAGTGATCAAGATCATTTTAAAAAGCTCTTGTAGAAAAAAAAAATTAGGAACATGGAACAGTGTTTCTTACGTATCATAAAAAGGATGTTTAAATTATTTATGCCAATTTACCTCTTTCTTAGGAGGTTTACAGTAGTGTTGTGGTCTGAAATGTGATGTTCTGTAATTCACCAGATTTTTACAGAGTTTAAACCTTCTGTTCATTTTAATCTTCTGTGCATCTGTGTGTATGATGCTTGCCACTACAACAACTTTATATAAGTACATTTAATTTCAAATGAAAAACTATGTGGGTTTTGGGAAATTGACTTTATTATAAAATACTACATTTCCTTTTTCTGATTTGAATATTCAATTTCTTCAAGAAATCTGTGCCTACATGGAATAGAAGAGTATTTAATTTTATTCCAGAATATATTTAAGGGAATAATTTTGACAAATAATGCTTAAAAAGAAAATTGTCTCTTCCAGGTTTTGGTTTGTTTTTTTTTTTTTTTTACAAACTGCAATTAAACCAAATAGATTTACATACATAGCATGTTTCTGTTAGGAATAAGTAAGGATCAAAAAAGTATTTATTTTATCTAGCAGATTTTTTATTTTGTGTCTCATCTGCTTAGTTTTACATATGTGGATAAGTTTTAAATATAGCATCTGCATGTAATATCTGATGTTTGTATTATTTATATTGTCAGCCACCTCTTGGGTTGGTAATTGATTGAATAAATAAGAGAGGTTATTCAATTTCTTGTTACGTTACTGGAGAGGTTTTTTTTCTAGGTAGCTTTGAATTTAAGAGGAGACATACTTGGCATGAAAATAAATTTGAATGTCGACCTTTGTTCTATTCTGAATACATTAAAATGGATAGCACTAAGGTGAACAAAATTGAGCTCTTTTAAAATGAAAGTATGAATTAAGCACACTTGGGATACAGTATGCAAATGGATTTCATCTGCAGTTCTGAAAAGCCTCAATTGAACAATACGATTAATTGCAAATTGTATGATGAAAATTCTTGGTATTCTTCAACAGTTATTTTACATGTGCCTCTTAAATAAAAAAGATGTAAATTAGAACGTATTACTCTCAGGTGTGAAATGAAACAAGAAATATTTCAAAAGCAGATCTTCTAAAACAAGTGACAGTCTCACCCTAACATTTTAGCAACCGAGATTTCGTGAAAGCAGAAAACCTCAGGTGCGTTATTTGGTCATGAATAGACTGAAGATGCCGTCCTTGCTGCGCTGCCTCGGTGGCGGCTGCGGGGAGGCAGAGCCGTGGGGACGGGGGCTCGCTGGGCCAGCGCAGCCGGGGCACCTACCTGTTCTGTGTGCCTCAGGGGCCGGGCACAGCGTGGCTGCAGCTTGGCAGAAACGGACACGTGCTGTCACTGAGGGATCTCTGACACGCACTGTAACCCCGAAATCAAGTGGTAGCTGAGCTCTTATTTCATTTCTTGCGGGTTTTTTTGTTTTCCTTTTTTTTTTTTGGTCCTGCGGTTCAGCAGCAAAAAGTTCTGATTAAACACGGGGACTTCTTAATTGCCTCAGATACTTCTACAGACCAGGGCATATTCTGTGTGTCTGTTCTGAGTTTCAAGCCAGCAATAACAAATAAACCTTCTTTTAAGTGATGTTAATTTCCTTCCCCTGTTGCATTTTGTAGAAGCCTGTTTTTATTTTCCAGGTTTAAAGAAAAATAATTTCTGATCTCTGTTTTCAGAGTGTTTGTAGACATCCTTAGTTTATGGTTGCGTATTTCTTTCTGTAATATTCCTGCTCATTACTTTTGAGTGATGGCTTAGTGAAAGAAGTTGCTATACATCATAAAATCCAGTTCATGTGCTTTGAGAGTAACCATGGGTTACCTAATTTGGTTTATTTTGATTTAAGGAGAATACATCACATCATAAAATCGAGAGAAAAATATCCATTAGTCATTATGACAAGTAAGTTATTTAATGAGTAGTATAGAAAAAGCTTGGTTAAACCTTTATTCAGCTTGCTGGTGAAGTATGCATATTCTCCTTTTGGGATTTCATGTTTCATTGTCTCTTCATGCATCAGTAGTTTCCACAATTCTGGCTTTAAATTATAAATCCCTCTTTAAGAAATGCTCACCATTTTAAGAATCAGTCATTGCACTCTTCTTTTAATGAAAATCTGAGCAGATGTGTTAGTCTTCAGTGTATATTGTTGAAGTGTCATGCACGTAAATAGTAATGCAAGTGTGTTCCATGTTTTGTTTTTAATTCCTTTATGTCTTAAGAATACATTTTAGGGATGCATCCTGCTGCTCGTAGGTCATACAGCTACAAAGATACCCGGTCAACTGCATTCTTCATATTGTCAGTTGTAAAACTGAATTAGTTGCTGCATGCCCTTGTGAAGGGGAGGAAAAAAAAGGTTAAAAGTAGGGCTTATAATTCAAAAATAATGTAATGCAAGAATGTATTTTCTAATATCACTTATTTCATGAATAAAGGATCTCTAAAATTGAACCTTATAGATTACATAGAAAATCAGTTAGCCTGCTATTTGCCAGTAAAATCGTATTCTTCTGTCAGCTTACATGAATTTAGGTTTTTTGGACTAGTTTCCTGATCTCCAGATAGTGCAGGTTACAAAAAAAGGAGCAATAACTGTTGGATGCACTGTGTCTGTGACTAAAGCTAGAAAATGTAGTTTTATAGCTCTGGTGAGCAGGTAGTTTATACATGCAACTCTCTTGTCTTTTAATGAGAAACTGTCCAGATTTAATGAGCCTTTTAGAAAATATGCTTTTGTTTAATTTGCACACTGTTACTTTTTCCTTTCTTGAAATAAATGTTTAGCAAATCCACGCTTTTTATAAATGGCTTGAATGTACAGCATAACGAAAGAAATAAGTTTTAAAAAAAACAACAAAAAGGGGAGATTTCCTGAGCAATCAGAGATTAGTCATATTATCCAACCTTCATAAAGCAATAAGTATACACTAATTACAGACTGTCTGATCCTTCGAAGAGTAACTAAATAAATCTGAAACATATTTAACTGCCAATATTTGGAAATACTGCTGAGGGAGGAAAAGCATATTCCCGGTTGCTTTATGTGGTTGTTTTACCCACTACTGTATGAGCTTAAACTGTACTGTCTTCATCTTGTATGAACAAAACAGGTTCTTAGTATTCTATAAGACTTTCATACAGTATAACATTTTTCTGTCATTATATTTTTTAATGGGAAGGGGAAATAGCATTTAAATATTTCCAGGTCTTAAATACAACAATATATTACTGCTTAATATAAGTTGAATCTGATCTCTTGCCTTTTTTTCTCCAATTTTTAATTTGGTTTAATGCTGCTTATTCTGCATATCATAATAAGGAACAGGTCTTACCTCCACTAAAGATTTGGTAAATTCTCGATGCAGGTGAAGCAGTTCCAGGTTGGAGGGATTCATTTTGTTCACTTGTTAGCAGAGTAGAAGGGAAAGAGGGTAATAAGCATATCTTCAAAAAATGACCTTAATGAAAATTTGTGCCTGTACTGTGCCATTGTTTCAGCATACTGCTAATGTATACAATTGCTTTAGTTCTGGTTTACAGGCTGCTGCAGTCTCCCACTCTTCCTACGGTAGAATCAATAAGCATCTGAAAATACATAATGAAAGTAATTTAACATACTGAAGGCTTCTTGTCTCCAGAGACACTACTGAGATTCAAGCTTTCTAAAAAAGAAGAGCCGTGCTTCTGAGAGGAAAGCTTGCGATGGGCAGCTTTTGCAGAATGACAGCCTACCTTGTCGCTTCTCCTCACTGCAGAGAGATGCAGTGCATTCACTAATTTTGATTGGTCAGTGATGTTGGGCTTAAACTGTGCTTCATATATGGGATTGATGCCCTCCCTCCCCCCAATTTATATAAGGATTCTTTTATAAAAGGACTAAATTTACAAATGATTTATGAATTCTGGAATATATTAAGGGTATGCCTGTTTTATTTTTACCTTTTCACTCTTTACTTTGTGTACACTGGAAACCACATGGCACTGAGAAAAAAAAAGGGATTAAGCAGTTATTACTTTAAAAGCTTCCAACAATCTATATTTGAATTTGCCTACTTTCCACTTCTGAGCCTTTTAGGTGTTTGAGTTTTGTGTTTGATTTTTGTTTGTTTGTTTGTTTTGGTTGGTTGATTTTTCTTGTCTTAACAACATTCTGAAATAATACTGCCTCTTTAAGCCATGCTGAATTTTACCGTACATGTTTACATGGTCATCTAGATTTTGTAGCAATAAGTTATATTCAGGACAACTTGGTACTCATATGTATATTAGGAAAATATATGCTAGGATGCACCGAGATTATTCAGACCCTGATAATTATTCAGACGTGATAATTAGGTTGATTCATGATCAGGAAAAGATGATTTTTAGGATCCATCACTATGTACCATGTATGTATAGTTGTGGGGGTTATTAATTTTGCTGAAATGTAAACTTCTAAAAAAATTGTATGTTCCCCATGAATTTTGCTAGAGACTTGACAGGTTTTTGCAAGGATGTCTTCCTTGCACGATATTCTTGACCTTCACATTGCAAGGGATATCTTTGTTTTCACTTTTTGTTTCGTAACTTATTTCTGAATCTGTTCTATCAGTATAGGCAAAGCTCACAACCTCATAATGAGAAGTATAGCGCAATACCTGTTTTAATTAGTGCTGGTGCTAAATAAACCTTGGAAATATTTTCAGTGTAAACCCCAAAATAATGTTTTTCAAAATTGGTTTGCTGAAACAAATAGTTTAAGAATGTCTGAGTATATAATGTCCTATAGATGGTTTATAATCTCAAGTGAGCGTGGGGCTTTTTTCACCATGATTTGAAAGATTTTTAAGGTTATTTTGTAAGGTGTGATAAGGTACTAAATGTTAAAGTAGAGTTCTTACATAAGTAACTGTGTTAAGATGGTAGTTTGGGTCAAATTTTGATTGGGTCCTCTGTTTTTAGGTTGTTAATACAAATACGGAATGCAATTGTGTAACTCAGAAGTCTTTATTTCTTTTCTATACTTTTTCTTTCAGCCAGACATCCAATATATTATTTATCTTTAGGTAACAGCATGCTTTATTTATTTTTAAAAATGGCTTCATATCCATCTAGCATGCTTCCTGTTCCATGCTCTTTTGCGTTAAGAAACCATGTAAATAAAGACTGCAGAAACTTTGAACAGAGATCAGTAGGTACCAGCTGGCTATGCTGAGTAGCAGCTGATTGAGCCCTTTGAGCTGTCTCTGTATTGTCTGCCTCCCAAGAGCTTGAAACCAGTGATACCAGCATAGCTCTTAAGGGTGATGTGATAAAGAGGATTCCTGAAATGAAAGCATAAATACTAATATATTAAAGAGATTTACTTGCTTCACTTTCAGTGTGACTAAGGATAAGTAAGGAAGCCTGTCTAAATTTAAACAGATGAATCTCCATCTCCCTTTCTAATTCTTCAGTGTGTGCCTGAACAAAGATGGAGGTATTGGGTGAGCTGTACTGTTAGAAAAAGATGCACACATGGAGGAAGATTGTAACAGGATTTTGGGTATATCGTGAATATATGGTTCAAATGCAGGCATAGGGGTCACAAAAGACTGCCTATGTGACAGGGGTGATATTGGCAAAAGTTTTAACTGCATAAAGTGTTTGAGAGGAGTGATAAGGAGCTGAGTTGTGAACATATATTAAGCTTAAGTTTTCTGGAGACAAAATCAGGAAAAGAAGCAGTACCATATGGAGGCAATCAGGAGTAGGTGGATGGATAGACATGCTTATAAGCCATTGCTGTGCAGATGCTAGTTAAGATGGTGTGAACAGATGACTTCATCCTCAAAGGGTAGATAGGGAAGAGTGGGCAAAAAGAGCCATGTGCAGGCACCCAGCATAAACAGAAAATGTGCTGTTCTTATACCTGTTTCTATATCAGTACAGATGGGAGAAAGAATTTGACTGGTGTTTTGACTTTTAGGGTAGCGAAAAGTGGGGTGAAAAGGTAATGAGAAGGTAGAAGTATCAGGGAACAGCAGGAGTCCTAAACCAGGAGACTGATCATGAAGGGTCTTAGGATTGAGAATGGCAGCTCAAGGGGAGAGGGAGATCCAGATGGTAACAGAGAATATACTGTGAAAGGTTGAGGCTGCTGGGTCTGATGTGCGGGGAAAAGAAATGCAGAGAGGCGGGATCTTGAATCAGAGTGGAACACAAGGATGTAGAGGCGTGTGCATGTAAAGAGACACTGGGTGCACAGGGGTAGAGACAATGGCAATTGCCATAACACACACCCCTGTAGTACTTCTAAATTAAATTCAGGAGTCATAGCTGTATGTGAGAATATATTTTTCTGTTTTGCTGAGAGCAGGAAGTCCAGAAATTTGCAAGTTGTAGTGTATTTCTTGGTCCTCTTCTGTCTTTTGTCTACTGTCTTACTTTCTACACAGAGGAAGTAATGTCCCAACCTTGGCTGTTACTGCATTCCCAAATGGTCGTAGGTCATCTCTGCATCTGAAGGGCAAAGCTCTGCTGTTGAGTTTATAAAATCAGCCTTTATAAGTGTCTTCACCTGTAGTGTTTTAAATAAGCTTAGTTTGTTAAAAAAGACTCATTAGGCTCAAAAGGTCTAGCAGGCCCAAATGAAGTACCCAGTTCTAATGTTTTTCTATCAGAGTCCTTGATTTTGGAGCTTTAGAATTCTTTTAATGTGTTTTAGAGTTTAACTTTACATAAACCTACTGCAGACTATTTTAATGTCCAGATGTCATGGATCTTCATGAAGATCTTTATTGGCACAGTTGTGAGACTGTCTGCTCGCTTCCCTTGTTCTCTGCATTGTTCTTTTTTTCATCCTGAATGCTTCAGCAACTCTTTCTTTGTACTGCACATCTAGTTTCCTAATCTGAACCTTGCTGCTCATTTAGTGACTCTTTAGAATTTTACTGCTTCTGGGTCTGAAAATGGCATCTATTTTCATATTAGCAAGAGATTTGAGATCCTAACTCATACAAATTTTTTAGTGTCAGACAGTGTCTTTAGAGCTCAAGTTGCTTTAGAAAATGAATATTGGGTGGTTTTGGATATCCTGCCCTGGGATTGTGGTTCAGCATTATTTACATGGTGCATCTGCACAATTCCAGCCAGATAGCTCCTCTGTACTTTTCATTTACCTACTCTGAGGAGTGTCATGCCCAATTCTAACCTAGCTCTTCTAAATATTTTGTGATTTGTATCTGTGCTAGCAGTTCATGATCTATATGTAAAATTGTTTCTTACCTTGTTGTATGTCAGTTTCCTCAATAGTCAGTTGCAAAGAACTTTGTTAGAATATTGTTGAAAATCAAGTAACTTCTATAGTATCAAGGAAAAATAAGCAATGGATAATAGCTGTTTGGGTCTGGGAGTTGTACTGATGTGCCCTTGTTATGCTGAATTTGTAAATGTGTTCTGCTTTCTACCTGATACTGAAATTACAGCTTGCTGGTCTGGATCATGCTAAAATGTAGCAAATGATTATTTAAATCTTAACTCCTGACCCATACACAAGACCTGGTCATAAAGGTTTTTATTATTATGTAAGAGTGATATGCTGAATAGATGATAAAAATTCTGTTAGAATTTGTAGGTAGTACCATTCTGACTCAGATGTTAACATGGTCTTTTCTTTCTTTTGGCTCAAGTACTTTATTCTCATTTCTTTAATCCATAGATAACTGTTCTATGGCTATTATTGCTTTTCTGTAGCAAGGACTGACCTATAAAAAATTAATTTTCTATTCAGTGTCTTACCCTTAAAGTTTATTTTCTCTTCTCCCTTATTGTTGATTGCCATCTTGCTTTGTTTTGCTATTTTTATAATGATTTATTTAGGTTGGGGTTTGTGAGAGATTTTTTTTTCCACTTTTCTAACATTCATGTTTCCTTTGGCAGAAAACATTCATGCACAGTATATTGTTGATCTCGATTCCACCATTATAGAATTACATGCCTGGAAAAAGTCTGGATTTTCCAGATTAGTTGTATGTTGTTTCACTGTGCTTCCTCTTGTATTTGCAAAGATAAAGACCTTTGGAAGCAGCAAAAAGACAAGTATTTTTAAATAGACATAGAAAAGATTATATAAAAATTATATATAATATAATACTATATATATTTTACATGTTTCTGTATTTTTTATATATAATATATAGATACTAATTTTCAAGATTCAGAGTTAATGATAGCATAGCAGCTTAAGGACAGAAAAATTTGCCATGGAATAAGAATGTCTTCTAAGATTCTTTTGGGTTTGTATAACTATTAGGTGTAGGTTATTTGATCAGTAGTATTCCATGTTAGAACAACTGTTGACCTTTTCAGCACTGGAACGTTCTGTACTCATGAGGAAATGTGTAAGTTAAAGAATGCCCTTTAGCTATTAATACTGAAAATATATCTTGTTTTAGTTTTGCACAATGATGTGATACCAAAGAATTGCAAAACCATTCTTGGCTATCACTCATATGTAGGGAAGGCATTCTTTTTGTGTCATCACAATAAATTTGGTTAAGTGGTACAGCTAAAGCATGATCCTAGTGCATTATTGCACAATCATTTAAGCATTTTAGTGGAAAGAAAAAAAAAGGCAAAATCAGTTATGCTCAGGAGGGAAGTATGGCTGGTAAATTTAACAGTAATTTAAATAGCATCAGTCTCACTCCAGCTTTTCTCCATGGAGGTGGTTTGTCCTCTAGTATAAACATTCATAAGGAGTGGTGCTGTATCTTGTAGCAGTTTTTTGGCAAAAGTTTTGTTATTGACTATAAATGTCAAGATTTTTTTTTCTTTAAAAATTGTAATATTGCTATTAATTTGGTTTCTCCTTCATTAAAATTGTGCTTTGACTATTCTGAGAACTCGAGAGGTTTCTGCTTTTGTAAAATATCCTTAGTTCTAAGTTGGTAATTGTTACTGAATTTTAGTGAGGATTTTCATTATTATGGAAAGACATTTGGAATTCTGACATCGTATCTTTTGTATTGCTTTGAACATACAAATAAAAAAGGCACCTGCTTGCATTGTGTGAGCCTTGTGAAAGCATGCCTGGAAAGAACGTTTGTTCCCAGAGTTGCAAAGTGGTTTAGCATAGTAGCTGGAGTGCTCTGGAGCTGGAGTCCTGATGCTGTGTGGCTGTAGAATGAGGAAATACTGCCTTGTGGTTTGAAGCGCCATTGCTTGCCTTTCTTTCATGAAGATATTTTGTTTGTTGGAGGAAGTTTTCAGTGCTGTTCCCTACTGCTGTGGCCGTGTTGCCCAGCACCTCCAAGCCCCAGCTCCTGGAAGCTCTGTGTTTGTGCATTGCACAGCGGCCTCAGTGTAGACGTCTCAGGAGGTGTTCTGCCTGGCTGATTATGTTGTTTTGGATTGGGAGGCAGCTGAAGTTAACATGCAGGGTTGGAACTTTAGGATCTGGTTCAGGATTCTCCATCAGATACCCCTGTTGTGGAGGTCATGTGTAGCCAGGTGTGCAGGATGGGCAGCAGTGGGAGCAGCACTAGCTGCCCTGTTACAGTCCCCTGATGCAGGAGTTCGGTTACACATCTTCCTGCTGTAATATCCTTGAAATGAAATTGCTAATTTAAAACAAAATGAGAAAACAGGAAGATTTTCTCTTGAGTTTTTTATTCAGCAGAGATCTTGGATAGACTTTGTTTCTAGTAATTTTGTAAACTAGGAAGGCGTCTCATTGTCTCTTAATTAAGACAAAGTGTTCACATGGTGTGCCTAGTAGCGAGCATTGTTCTAGCTGAAATTAAGACACAAATCTTAGGATCTTAATTGCCCTGTAAGTCAAGAGCGAACACAACATGAATAGGTATCATCTCTCATGTCCCTTTAATTTTTTTAGGGCTGACACAACAGTGTAAGGGTTACCACCAGGGTGACTTAATATGTGTCAGTCTTGCTCAGGTAGGCACTTGGCTGATTCAGTTTGGAAGCACTACAAAAAGTGTGTGAAAAGGATCCGGTAGGCTTACTACCCTTAAAATCAAAGTTCAGTGACCACACACAGTAACTGCATGTGACAGGAACATACTTTGCCTTCTTCAGACAACAAAAGAAAACCTAAGGAGAGTATTTAGATTCCCTCCGTTGTTGTGAATGCCTGATATAACCAGTTAAAATAATGTCAGCCTCTGTGTTCAGTTCAAATGTAAGAAGTTCTCCACATCAGTCTGACAGTGGTGATATTCCACAAATTAAATTCTCAAAATGTGAAAAATTATATGCAGTATGTTTCTTGTCTTATTTTTTAAATGATAAATTACTCGGTTGTCCCCTCTTTGCCACCTTGGTTCTTCAGTTGTTTTTACAAGGTCATTCAGAGAAACTGATAGAAAATCTGTTTGTGTAGAGCCGTAAAAAGTCATATGAGAGATGTTTAAAAGCAATAAGCTATAATGATAAATGCATAATTATATGGAAATTGAACTAATTTGGTGCAGTGTGTTGGCTTCACATTTCCTCTACTTAAAAAAATATTCATTTGATTGATGTGCATGTTGATCTAAATTTAGATTTGTGTTGGTATCATACTCAGTTTATTTTGGTTCTTCCTCTGTTGTTTGGGTTCATTCATTTTCATAATTTGTATCCATAATACAGTTTAATTTTTTTAATCGATTATTGAAAAACATCTCTTACTTTCTTAAGTGAATAAATGAAAAAGAAATATAAACCTCTTTATCTTTTCTGGAGTTTTTTAAAAGACATATATATTGTAGCTGTAGAATCTAAAATAAATACCTAAACTATGTTAAAATGCATGCATACGCGTGCATATGAAGAACTAATTTTGTCTCTGAGGCTTTCAAATATCAAGGATTTTTATGCCTAAACCATGGTTTCAGTTTTTTTCCATCTTCTAAAGTATTTTTAACCTCACTGCATAATTGTTGTCTTTGAAATCACTTACTGTAATACTGAAGCAAACCACAGCTTGTATGAAAAATGCTTTCATTTGCTGTTTTTTGGGAGAAGGCTGAGAGCAGTGGTGTCAGTAATATGTCTGAGGAAGGGAATACTGTTTTGCATTGTATATGGTTGATACCTGGAACTGGCTTTGCAGTCATTAGGCTTGAAACCTAAATCTTACTTTACTAATAAAATCTTGAGAAATTTAAAATGGTTGTTCAAGACATTTTTATTGCACTGATGGATGATGAGCAAATACAGGTTTATGGAGAAAAAGCTTGTCAAATTCTTTGACAGCCCTAACTGATGATCTACGTAATCAATTAAAACATATAGGTAGCATGAGTTGCAGTGATAGGAGCTATGAAGTGTGGCTGGAATACGAGAAAGGAAACATGTTGTGTGCATTATTTCTGGTACCTTTCAAAGTGAGAAGCTTCACTATTACTAGATAGGCTAGCAGCTCTGCAGAATGATACCTTGGGTTAGAAGCTCCTGGAGGAAATGTGGAAGACAGAGAATAGCATCAGCAACAACCCATCAGCAGGAAAACCCTGTGAGTTATTACACGCTGACTGCCTGTTTCTGTGCTGTCTTTCCAAAAGAGAAATTGCCGTTCTGACACAAGTAGAGGTCTTTTCTAGTTCGCATTCTTTCCACAGTAGATATGGTGCCCAGTGAGAATTTATTCCCCCTGAGAGACAGCTGGATATGGAGAACATTATTTTATCTTATTAATCAAGCAAATTAGTTTTAATGCAAGGAAAGAATGAAAGGAAAGGAGAGCCTGCCCTTTGAAAGTGGTTTACTATTTTAAACTTGCTGGTTGTTAGGCTTGAAATGTTTTTCTTTGAAGTTGCTTTATGTTGTAATACCTTTTCTGCTGCCTTGTTGTTGAAGTAAAAGGAAAACTCAGTGCTTTCTGTTCTCCCCTGGGGCAGTTGTTTTTTTTTCCCTGCAAAGATTCTATATATTCTTCAGAAATCTATTTTGCTCACCACCATTAAAAAATTTTAGGCACCTACCTGTTTACTGGACTCTTACTAATACCCTGTTTAATACTCCCACTCTGAAATCTTGAAGATGGCATTATCTCAGTAAGCAATACAGGTCTAGGGTAGAATACCTCAAGAGGGATTTTCCAGTGGTGTTTGACTGCATCTGTATGTAAGGACTCAGTGGCCCTTGGACTGTCGGTCGAGTGCATGCCTTGATAAATGTTATAGGCTGTGATGACAGCATTTGTGAGAGGATAAAAGCCACTCAGTGATCCTGAAGCCTGTAGGCAAAGCAGCTATTACAGTGTACTTTGGGGCAGTAAAGATTGATACTAGACAGAGTTTTAGTTTGTATTCAGTCCCCTTTATCGAGAGCAAATTTATATGGACAGTTAGTGTGGAATAACACTTAAACTAAGGATTTTAGCTTCTTGTTTGATGTCTGTGGCCACAGTGCCTGAGCATCCTGTATCTGCTTCATAGTTTCTGTTCACATTATTTTGTTTTGTAGGAAAACAGTTTGGTTATGTCCTAGATGCCTAGCACAGATCTGGAAAGGCTATCTGAATTTCATTAATCTGTCCAGTCTCTGTAATACAAGATCAATTTCTTTTTGAAGAATGTGTGAACTGTACAAAATTTCCACATTTATTCTCTTTGCAGATCTTTAAGCACAGATTTTTAATGACTGACTAGACATGACAAAGTTAAACCAAGAAAATGCTTTGGAGTAATAAGGAGCGAATTGAGGTTTGAGTGGAAAAAATAGTTCATGTGTCTATCTCTTAAGACATAAATTTTTTTTTTCCTAAAGTAAAGTAATCTATTGGCAAAGTCAGAATATGAATTATTTCTTGCACTAACTTTACTTCTATCTAAATTGCTTAAGCCCTCAACTGCATTGGAAGAGGGGTGAGGGAGCAAAACAAACCTTCAGAAGATGCAAATAATTAATGAGATTTTAAAAATGTATTGATGAAACACTATAGAACTCTACTTCATCATCCATCTTTTCAAAATTAAACACCCCCCCATTCTTGAAGGAAACAGGCCTTGCAGCGTGCATAGATTGTTAAACACGGGGCAAAAATGCAAAACTGTGTTTGGAGAATATTTCACCTGTAATTTGACATTGAGAAGTTGTTGCTTCCAGCATCAACTAGGAAGTTAAATTAAGTGTAAAGATGCTTCATAAATAAAACCTATAACAAGCAGTACCATGCAGTTTAACAGCAGTTAACCGAATCAATGTTATGAGTAGAACAAACTAGATATAATGTTTTTATGTATGGTACTTTGGGTTGTGCCATACTGAAAAGAAATTGTCATTAATATATTAGGTGTCTTGCATTGGTGCATTTCTCCTTCTCTTATCCTTCCCAGTGCCACCTTAGGTGTGTGTGATGCGGCAGAAGGAAGAAGAAAAGACGCCTGTTGAGGATGAGCCAGACATGGAGTTAGTCACATGAATATTTGATGAGGACTAAAGGAGTCACACGCAAGGACAGGGAAATTGTGAGAATTGCTGCAAGGGTGACTGAGCTGCTCGTCAGATTTATTGATATAGGCTTTCTTCCTTTTCTTAATGATCTTTTGCTATAAATAGACAGAGAATGTTGAGTGTTGAATTTCATGGTCCCTTCTGTACGAAACTGCTAAGAGCTTGACTTGTAACCTTGCTTTAAGTTTTGTGTGTTTTGAAAAAATTCTTCAGCAATATCAATAGTTCTTCACTTTGGTACCACAATATAATTCTGTTGGGTACGATTGCCATGTATGGCAGTTGGCTGAATGGCAGCCTATGATCAGCTGGGCACAAAATTGCCTTGAGTAGATTTAATCCACAACACAAGGAAATGAGAATGGAAATGGGATTGATCCCAAAAATTCCATGAACCAGCAGCTGCAGAGGGAACTGTGGATTGTAGAGAGTCCACATAAAATTGCTAATCTGTAATTTTAAATCTTTGTTTAAATCTGTGATTATGATGCAAAGTTTATTTTTCTCTTTCTGTGCTTGCCTGAAAGCTTCTATATTTTTAAAGTACTTTTGAAGATTGCTGAGAGCTGCTAGATGTAGATACTGAAGAAATGAATTCACCAAATCACTAATCTTTTTAATTTTTTAGATTCTTTTTAGAAATACATCCAGCTGATATAATTTAATATTCTGATTTTGTGTGGAGTCTTGGCTAATGCATCTGTTGAAAGAATGAATAAATCACTGGAAAGAAATGCAGTTTTAATTCTGGAAAAAATTATTTTTATTTTTTGCTTGTAAAATTGGCAGCAATATTCTACTCTAAGATAGCATTATTGGTTACTGACATGGTGGAATAATAGTAGCAGTTAGAGATAAATGTGAATGTTGCTGAGTTTTATAGCTTGAACTTTTATTGTTTTAAAGTAATTTTAGCACCTGCAAAATAATGCAAGATGCTAGTTTCTCTTTTGACAAATATCACACATTCACAGATTAATGCATAGCTTCATTTTCCATTGATTGCTATTATCTAGTAAGTGCTTGTTAGGTATCAAAGCAGTGAACAATGTGAGCAGGTCACAGACTGGGTCAGCCTACTCTTTGACAGAGGGTCTAGGAAGCAGCCAGGCAGCTATTGTTTTACCCTCCGAACAGAAAAATTTATTCCTTTGACTCCATTTTGGCTTTTGAATTCCTACTGAGTTAGTAGTTTATTTATTTGTTTTAATATTTGAATGATATTTGAACTTTAAATGAGGAAATTCTGTTATGCTTCTTCTGGGAAAAGAAAATTGTGTCCAAATGGTTTTAATTACTGTACCCAACTCTTTGCTGTTCAGTTTAGCTGATACATACAGGGCTACTCAAAATGCCTGCTGTGTCCACCACCCAAGGCATTCTCAGCACTGTTCCAGGTCCTCTACCAAACCTGGGATTTTGGCGTGCTGACTCAGCTGGCACAAGATACCTCTAGGTGCTTTTGAGGACATCTGTGAGTGCTTGACTTGGTTAAAACTGCTGTCACCAATGCCACTGACAGGCAGTGCTCCACAGGAGCCTGGCGTGTTCAGCTGAACTCTGTGTACAGTGTAGTTATTCTTTAACTCCTGTGAGAGATGTACCATGGTTATATTTTGATTGAATGTGTGTGTGTATGTATATAAAAAGTATAAAATTATTATAAAAATCACTTGATTCATTGAAGTGCTACAAATTACACTCTTTCTGGCAACAGAAACATGTAATTGTTGAATTCTTCAAATGGAGATTCTCCAATGCACAGTGCATTCTTCAAAGTGGAGTCTGGCTTCCAAAAAGGTGACAAGAAAGAATGGAGAATTCGAGGAAATGTACCCTTAGCCCAGAGATTTCCAAAATAACCTTTTTTCCAAGGATGGGCATGCTGCATGCATCCAAGCTTCATGCATCGTGCAGTTCAAGCTGTAGTTTGAGTGGACATTTTTAGTTTGAATGGACATTTTGACCCTGGTTTTATTAATTTTGACAATGGAGATAATTTTTTGACCTCTCTTCCATTTAACAAACATTGTTCTTTCAACATTTATTTTGCTTAAAAGTATCAGAAATAGTATTATCTGTGTGGGCATTGGGAAGGAGAAAAGATGAACACAGATCTACTTAAAATCTCAATATCTGGTAAAGTTTAGATTTTTGTACAAATGAAGTAACAGCATTCCTGTCTTCTATTATATTTTTAATAGAATCATAGAATCATTAAGGTTGGGAAAGACCTCCAAGATCATCAAGTTCAACTTTTGACCAAACACCACTATCTCAACTAAACCATAGCATGAAGTGCTGTGTCTGGTTGTTTCTTGAGCGCTTCCAGGGTTTGTGAATTTACCACCTCCTTGGGCAGCCTATTCCAATGCCTGATCACCTTTTCAGTGAAGAAATTCCTAGTGATTTGGGATTTTCCTTTTGCAACTAAACCATTTCCTAAAGTTTAAAGAAATTATAGATTTACAGGTGAAGGTGTAAGAAAGTTCTTTTCTTCACTTCTCCCACTTTGGTACATTTCCTCACTTTCCATTTCTACTCATGAGTAGAAATAAGTCAAAGGGGAAAAAAAACTGGGGCAAAAATAATTAATCAGCTGGGAATGGATGAAACATTGGGCAAAATCCTAAGGTGGTATTAGGTAGGAGACAAAGAATGATGTTTCTGTTATAACACTGTACAGAGGACTTGTTTGGTAGCTGGATTTAAGTGTAAAGTTGTTTCTCAGACAAGTTAGTTTGTATTCAAGTTCTTCCTTTTATAAAAATGCTTAAAATGGTAGCCAAAAATGCTGTGAGATCTTAAGATGTGAACTGTAGACAAGTGCTACCTTCTTAAAGTTATTTTAAAAATACGGTCTCTATGGTTTGTGAGCAATTATACAAACTGCAACCTTGCATGATACTTGAAAAGCAGTAGAGAAACTGATTTCACTTCCAAGCTTCATGCATCAAATGATTTTTTAAATATCGTGAGAAAGCACTGTAGCAATTGCAGCTGAATATGGTGTTTTCCTTTCCTTGACTGTGTAAAGCTGAGCATCATTGGCTGTGTCAATACTGATATCTTTAAAGACCAGAGGAAAAATTACTGTGAAAAACGTGATCTGGATAAACTCAAATACTGCAATTTCAAGACAAGATTTTGAACAGAATATGCTAAAACTAATTTTTACTAATTCTCCCTTAATAATAATAAAATATACAAGTCTCCATGGTGCCCCATCACCTTTGTGCAGAAAATAGCAGCAAGGAAAAAACTGCCACTGTTCAAAGGATGTTTTACAATTACAGTTGATTGAAAAAATTAACAGTGTGTGAAACACATAAAATTTCTTTCATTATTTGTTAAATATTAACGTATTTGAAACATAGAATGTAGTCCTTCATCAGTGCCTACAGAGTGATACTTCACTCATACTTGAAGAAGGAAACCTCTGAATGTAAACCACTGTGTGTAGTTGTGCATGGTTTTTAAATGATCTGAAAAATTGTATCTTCTCAGGCTCTTTTTAGGATTTCCGTGCTTGAACTTACATTAAAGTAAGCATGATTGAAGAAATGGTACTGGAGTAACACTCTCCTTTCTGTTCGTAATCTAGATAAGATCTTTGATACATTAAAAAAATATTAATTAATGCACTACTTTCCATAATTACTAGAATGAATTCACTGATGCCTGCCTTAAGCTGATGCTTATTATAAAAAACTTGCTTTTGTAGTTGATCATGGTAATATAAGAGACAAAATTTTGTGCCATTGTGAATATAATAGTAATAATTGTGCCATTGTGAATATAATTAACACTGCTCCTACCTGTATTATCAAGGCACACACATCTATCTCTGGTGAAATGTAAAGCACCACGTTGGCTTTCTAGTAAAATACTAAGTATTAGAAGTAATTATTTTCTTATTGGTGATTGCTAAACATGTGAATAAAAGAGATTTATGTATGGTAGGATTTTCTGTATGTTTATTTAAGTTTCTATAAAGGTTTGTTATGTCACACTTGCAATTACAATAGTTATGCACTGAGGTCTGAGTAGAGTGATCTGAATCTCAGACTGCAAAAACCAGGCTGGATTTTGAATCAATTAGAACATTTTTAACTCTGGAGAAGTTTATTTTTAGTCTTGAAGGGAGTTCAATGGGCAAAGATGTCTTACAGTTTCTACTTTATAACTATGTGTCATCTTGGACAAATCCTTTTTACCTTCATTCATGGATGGATTAAATAAATTGGCAGCTTGCTTAGACAGAACCTAAGAAAAGCACAAAGAAAAGGCAATTCTGTCTTGGAACATTACACACTGCAGCCCTTTCACCTGCCTCTGAATTGCAGTGAACAGCACTTTCTTCTTCCTTTTGATCTGAAGCTTGATTTATAAAATAATAGTTTACTGTTCTATAGTAGCACAGAAATCAGGGTTAAGAGGTTGGTTCAGAAAGAGGGTAAATGGAAAAAAAGGACTAGTATACATACCTGTAGAAGGAAATAGTTATGCTACTTGGTTTCCCTGCATAAGTGATCTGACTTGAGAAGGCACGAGTGCAGTGATCCCATTCTTAGAGAAGTTCTCTGAATTCTTGCTCGGAAAATAGGAAGTCATTGAAATCTTGAAGTTTATGGACTTGAGCTTCTGTTTCTAGCCCCAGTTTCAGGTTGGAAGTCTGAGCTGTGAAAGTTTTGGTTCATCAGTTTCACAAATTCTGAAGTGTTGCTTATTTAAAGCAGGTTGAGGTAGTTGCACCCATCCCCCTACCAAGGTAGTCAGAAGAAGTTGGTTTCTATCACTCTGTTGTAATATGTAATAGATGACCTACTTTTGTTCTTTCTACATGGGAACACGAAGAACAACACTATATTTGTGTACTTTGAGATCTTCCTACACTTTTCTCTATCCTTTCTTTCTTTAGGTTTTTCCTCCTTTTTTGAATTCTATGCTCAGAAATTAGAGATTCAATGAAATAAAATTACTTAAGGTTTTTTATTTGACCAGGGTACAAAATATGCATAAATTTCTATTAAATGTAATCCTAAATGTATCATTGTACAATTTTTTGAAAATACGAAGGATTTTTTTTACTTATGTGTCTTTCATATACCTCTGTATTTGCCTGAAGTTTAGGTTTTTATATATGTTTCACATAATTTTTTGGTTTTAGATTTGTTCTTAAGAAACTCTTCAGTCTTTTTATTTAGTTTTTAGTGGATTTTTTTCTTGCTAAGGGAGGAACTGAACTCTTGTATAATTGACTGTGAAAAATGTATTATTAAAATTGATACAGGGAAAATGCTGTTAAATGTGTGGTTTAAACTAGGCTCTTCTCCTTGCACTGACCTCTTCTGCTATATAATAAAACATACTATTTTAACCAAGTCAGATAGCAAAAAAATTTCCAGCAGTAATGTTTTTCAGATTCGTAGCATCTGTTCAGTTGGCATTTATGAAACACTTGGAGATACTCAGATGAATGAGGCTGTGTGTTAGTGTATATGTTAGAGGACACCGTTGGAAGGAGCAGCATGTCTAAATAATTGCATCTTGGACTTTTATAAATTTAGTTGTAAAGAAACCATCCTAAGTAAAACAGCCTCTGAAAAGCAAAACATAAGCATTAAATTCCTTGGATGCCTTTTATTGGGAAAGCAGGATTCATAAAAGCACAGTATGTTGCAGGCTTTATTTCACAGTTCTGCCAACACGAATCCAATCTGAGCTCGAGCACAGCTGCTATTCCTGCCAGTCCTCCTCACTCTCCTGATGGAGCTTGATCAGCTCTCTTTGTTTTCTCTGTTCGCTTAAAACGAACACTGTTTAATGATCTTCACTAATGAATTTGTGATGTCCATTTCAGGGACTTTTATTTATAAAGCGCTTCCCCCCCAGCATTAAAATATCCTTTATTGACATAGTATAGGGTAAGGTAATGAGAAAAAATCGATGTGAAGTTCAGGATGGATTGTGATGGATAGAAATACATAGAGAAAACTAGATGTTCTTACAACAATTGTGCTATTCTTTTTATCCCTGTAACACAGTTACTCCTCCTCCGCCCCCCACACAACAGATTTGTAATGAAAGAATAGAATCTTGTGCAGGCTGCAACTCCCAAAGGTAAAACCCACAGTACTAGACTTCCATCTGTATAGCCTATTTTATTTCACGGAGATTTCATTTAGTTTTCCTTGGTTAAATTAGTCTGAAACACTGTCTTTGCAAGTTCATTAAAATTATTCTATAATGGGCGTCTACCATAATTTTTGAAGTTTTATATTCAGTTTCTTAATGGTAGTGCTTGCTATTTACCTGATGTTCTTGTCATCCTTTCTGCCATGTTCCCATGCTTGTCATGCTCTCTTGCCTTCATACTTACCTTCATGGCCAGTAGTGTTATTCCTGACCTATTCTCCATAGAAGTCTTTTGCCCTGTCCCCTTCCACTGTCATAATAAAATCGTAGAGTAAAAAAAGAAGTCACCTGTGTTAGTTATGTGCAATTGGAGTGGGGAAAGGAATCCTCTTTGGTTGAATAATGTATTTTTATAGAATTTAAGAAGATTATTTCACCGGAATACTTATCTGTAATGTTTACATTTGTCAAATGTAGCCCTTGCTGTTTAGTAAGGGTTTTTATCTGCTTGGAGAAACTAAAGCTGTACATGTAAAAAAAAAAAAAAAACAAAAACCAAACAACTCTCCAGGGAAGGGGATAGTGCTGAGTTTTGTTTCTACTCTGCTACCAGCATGCCAAAATGTACTGGATCAATACTTGGAATCAATACTGGATAGTTTCTTAGGAGCAGTTAGGGGCACAGGAGGCCTAATCCTGATGAGATCTGTGCACTTGGATCATTTAATAACCTGCACAGCCACGGGGCAAGTAAAGCCTCGGTGCTGAGTGTAGGACTGGGCACAGGCTGGGGAGAGCTTGGCTCGCCTGGTGCGGAGTGAGCGCTGATCGCTGCTCCACAGCCTGGGAGTGCTCCGGGGTGAGGCACCACTGCTCTTCACTGGCTTCCTAGACACTGTCATTATCCCTCTCCCTTGCCAAGTAATCAATCCTTCTTCCTCTAAAACATGAGCAAACAGCTGAATTAAGTGAATTACTATGAATATACATAGGATCCACCTAAGTTCTTTCGGGAAGGGCAGTGATTGAACAGTTGAAAAAAGGTAATAACAGCTATTATCTGAATAATATGAACTTGTCTAATTGCTATTTGAAAACTTTTTCCATGAACAATTTATCCTTTCTGGAGGTACTTGTTTCAATACCAGGTAGTCTGACACTTTCTTTCCAAGTTTGGTGCTCTGCTCAACTCTGTTCTCTAAAGAATTTGTATTTCTGCTTTGAAAATTTTGAGTGCTTTTGCCACGACTAATATATGCCTTAACTTCTTTATATGTTGAAGGTGTGTGCTAATTAGTGCTAATGAGTTATCGATTAAATGGAAATCAGAATAGATACTAATTGCTGAGTAAGACAGTGAAAACTTGATGTCCGTACAAACCAAAACTTTACAGATTCAGGTACAGAATTTTCAGACTTCTGGTTTTTATTGCTTTAACGTGAAGCTTCCTACACACAGTGGATTAAAGACTGACTTCTATCTGTGGTTAACTGATATAAATTTTTCTCCTGTGATTCTTTTCTCCTTGCATCTCTGCTGTGCACAGGTGCTTGTTCCTTGCATAGGTGTATCCAGAGGAGTGAGGAGCTGATGCTGAGCAGTGGCTGAAAGCTACTGGGGTCATTTTCAGCAGAATGCTTGTGTGGGTGCAGGGGTAGGGAGGAGATGACATGGCTGGGAGATGTGGAAGGGAGGGAGAAATGGCAGCTGGAATAAAAACGGATAGCATAAACTGATGTGGAACTGAAGCACAAGAGACTTGGAGTCTGGTACCAGATCAGTATCTTCCTTTTCCTAAAATCTGTAGTATGGTCATATTACATACAAGTAGGTGTCTGAATTATCATCTTTCTGTGGAGATCCCTGAAGACTCAGCAAAAGAGGAGTAGGAGAAAGCTGATATTATGGTTGAGCTCAGAAGGAGTAAATGGAATGACTCATAACCTGGACCAGTTGAATATTTGCTTATGACAGAATAATTTTGAATATGGGACACAACAAGTAAAAAGAACAGTCAGAAATCTAAGCAGTACTCCTGGAAACAAGTTTTGCCAATTAATTTTGCATTATCTTTTTTGTAATAGCATTCCTTTGACATTGCACATAGCTATTGGTGTGATCTGCATGCTGTGGATTGAGATTGCCATGGTATCTGTTGAGGTTTTAAATACATTTTCCTAAATGTGGATGAGAAAATTAAAGTAATTAATTTTGCATGGACTCTGAGACAAGAATTAACCACAGCCATTTTGCTAGCAAAATTTGCATATTCTTTTTGTCATCCTTTATAACTGATTCTCTGTTACTACTAATGGAAAGAGTTTAATAAAAGGTGATAAACTCAGATGATTTTTAAAATAAGGTTACAAGTCTGATGAAGCATAAATGTGTTAACACTATTGAATTCTGTTGGCCTTTTAATACATTTTAATTAAAAAAACTAAATAAAAGGTAAAATGCAAAAGACAAGCCCTGGAAGCAACTGGAATGATAAGAGTCAATGGCAGAGCAGCTTTCCCATGTAAAAGAATGGTTTCATCTTTGTTTTCTCTGTTTGTAGAGTTTATTCCATCCCAGGATCTGCAGAATTCTTAAGCCTTCCAATCATTTGAGCTGGAAGTCTTCTGTGAACATAATATGTTGAAGAAATGTTGATAAATTTTTTTTCCCGAACACCTCTGATTTTTATTGTGATTTCCTTATTATGTATTTTAAAAACTCTTTTATACTTTATTCGCTGTTTTAGCAGCACAAAATATCCATTTCTGTAAGAAGCTGACTTAAAATTCCATCCTTCATCCATCCACCAAGCACCTACTTTTTGAACTTAAAATTAGGGCTTAATGTCATAAACCAGTAGAAATGAGTACATCTAATATAAGTATTAATGCTATTTTTAAGACTTACAGGATGGTGATGAACAAGAGTGGCAGTTGGTATAGTTGTTGGTGCAGGGTGTAAGGGATTCATGGAGGGGAGCCCTCCTGTGTGAGCAGAAGCAGTGAATTGGGGTGAAGCATCAGACAATTATCTGCTGTTTTGTTCCTTGATCAATATGCAGTTGTTTCTTGATCTTATTGATCTTTTCTACTTATTTAATGTACTTTAATTTTATGAGACCTACACAATCATTTAATGGAGCAATTTGAATTGGGTTTGAATTATTTTCATTTGCTGCGACATTGTTTTTAACATACTGGGTTCATTTACGGGATATCTGTACTGTTATTGCCATTAAGAGAAGAAAAGCTCATCTACAGAACCAGGCAAATGTCTGTAGCCAAGTATCCCATGTTAAATAGTTTGACCTTCTTGAGAAAGTTGCACACACTCAGTTTCTCTATTTCAAAATGTCAGGTACTCTTCAGTAGTTTATTTGGGGGGTTTTGTTGTTTTTTTTCTGCTTGTTTGCTTGTTTATTCTGAAAGCTGGGGAAATACTAATTCACAGCAGAGCAGTGTGATCGTAGTGTGAGCTGTGCTGAAGATCAGCTTGCTTATAACAGACTTCTGCTGTGCAGCAGCCCATGCACTGCTGTGTGACAGCACCATTTTTAATTCTCAGCTCGCTGTGTGCCTGGCGGAGCGTGCTCGGGGCACCGGCCAGAAATCCAAGCGTGTGCCTCTTGCAGAGCCTTGCTCTGCAATGCGCTGGCCCTGTGCTCTTTGGGTGCTGAGGTGCCTGGGTAGCTTTGCTCTGGGCTGCACTACAGAAGATTTGCTGTCATGGCTCTTCCAGATGCTCCTTTCAGCATACTCGTAATGGTATAAATGCGTTTTTGCCAAGTCAGGCTATGTTAGCTCTGGAGTGAATAGAGGTACATTGCACCAGCAGAAGCCCTTTCCTACACTTAGGCTTTTTTTGGCATAAAAACACTGTGGATCTTTCACTTCATCCCAGGAAGGTGCACTAAGAACAGTTTGTAATCTAGAGCTGGACTTAATATGTATTAAGAATAGAATATAGAATCAATGTTGTTACACTTCAGTAAGCAAAGCTAGTGAAAAATACTGCGTGAGTCATGATGAATACTGTGAGTCTTTTTTTTCTATCCCCCTTTTTTGTCCTCAAAACAATTTGATGGGGCTGGTTTAACAGATGGGCAGAAAACCTATCACTGTGTGTTGGAAAACTGTTTCCAGATGAAGAACAGTTTTCTTAAGTCATTTGCACTCTTTTTTTCTTTGTTCAACATTGACTGAACTAGTCAAAACATTTTAAGCACATTAAGCAAGAACATATTAAGTAAGTCTATAAAATAATTAAATTGGAACTAGAAGCTAAGAGTTCTTAGAAATATTTACATTAATATTTGATTTAGTATAAATCTTACAATAACTACTTTTGAACCTTATGCTGTAGATAAAGTTTGTTAGGGTTGATGTGCTGTTTCATACTGAAATATTTAGGATTATGTGGTAAATTTATTTCTGAATTGACGAAGAGCTGTGCTTTCCCTTTGTTGTAAATGCTCAGCTATGATGATGAAGCAGAGAGACTTAAAGTTTATGTAGCTTGTAGAGTTATTAAGGTGTTGCAACACGCTTTGTTTTTCATGGACTTTTTTTTCAGTACAGTTTCTTGTACAGGAATTGCACAGCATTGCTGTACCTGGATTCAGGTAGAGATTTAATGGTTCTTCCTTGTCTGTTTTGGTCCTGGTCACTGCTCTGAAGAGCTTTTATGAGTCTGCCCTCTGTGTGTTCTTTGGGAAGACCCAGACTTTTAAAATTTATGTAAGGTTAATAGCCTGCATAATTTTGCACAGTATGAGCAAATACTTGGCTAGAAGTGCTGAAAAGCTGTGGCAGATTTATGTTGTACTCTGTAGTCTCAAACCGGGTTCAAAGGACACTGTTGATAACAGGTGACAAGTAATACACCATTAAATAGCTCTTCTGTGGTGGAGATGAGTCAGGTAGTTATCAATTTCTAAACACATTTGCAAAGCAAAATCCTTCTGACAAGAGATGTTTGGAAGTTTTTTGGATCTGCAGTTTGGTGGGATGCTGGTAAGAGGTGTATGTAAATTTGGGGTTCTTTTTTTTTCCTGTCCTCACTCTGTGAAAGGGGATAGGAGAATCTTCTAGTTTAATCCTCCAGTGTCCAGTAATTCTCAAGTCCCTTCAGTGTCTCCAATATGTTTTCCTTTACATGAGAAAAATCTCTGATCTGCAGTTTTTTTCCCTATTAAGATGCTCTCTGTCTTACCTCTGCCTGCAGGCTCTCTGCAGTTCTCACCAGTGAATTGTTTGATTCTTCTCAAGCCCTTGCTGGAGGGGAGCCAGCAGCAATCACTTTCAGGAGGAGGCAGTGAGAGAAGTGTAACTGAGAAACAGCTCCTTAACCTTTCTCTATAAAGCATGTCACTTGAAAGTGGGGATACTATAGCATCCTTTGTTATAAAGCCCAGACTCCTCACACCATGCCCCTGTTTTTTCAAAAAATACCTGTGAAGATCTGTCTCAGCTGCTACATGTTCTCTGGAAAGGTAAAGTCAGTACTGTGCCTCTATGACTGTATTGCTAGCTTGTGGTAATGTAGGATTGAAAAATCTCATCCTACTTTTATGTGTTTCCACATTTTGAGATGTTATTATCACGATAAAGTTTGAGAACCTGAACTTTATAGATCCCATTTAGTTTCCAGGACTTTGAAAACCTGGGGAGTGCAGAGCAAGAGTTCTGTAGAAGTTCAGGAATAAGTTCAGAGAAACACAGTAAAACATGCATACCAGTGTTATTTGGAAACAGAAATTTGGAAACAGTTTCTTGAGGACTGACTCAGTTTTTAGCACTTAACTCTATTGATCATGATGCTTCTCTTTGTTGTTTTCTAGGGAAGGAAAGAGGGTTAGATCCCTCTCTCCCCCTCTCCATGTTCTGCTTCCTCTTTCCTGACTACACACCATATTCTCCAGTTTTATTTGGGGCAAAGGGTGAGGGAGACTGACTCACAGCAGCATGAGTGGTTTCTTGGAGAGTGAGGGTAGAATGAAGAACATATGTGCAAACAGTACTTAGACTCCTCAAAGACATGAAGCATAGAGAAGTATTCTGAAATGTTCTGCTTTATCAAGAACCTGTTTTTTCTTTTCTCAGAAAAGTCCTTTTGGTGGTTTGTGTATTTTATTAACTTTAAATGATTCCCTCTGTCAGCCCACACAGACATCCCTCCTCTTAGTTGCTGCAGGGCCTTTGGTACTCAATTTCAGTTTTTTCGTCTCATTCTATTTCTAAAACAAGAATTGTGTTCTGTTTATTTTTACCCTCACAACAGACTTCATACAGAATTTTTCCGTCATTTCTTGTAGCGTATGAACTTCGAATGGTTATTTTTAAATACCCACCTATCAACCCCTCTTCTATTTTCCTTTCTTCTTACAAGGCACTACTTGTATATGAGATGATGGAAAACTGGTATTCTCTAAATGAGCCAATGAAATTATTTTCCTATTTCCTGTTATCAAATACAAAATTTTATTATTGAAGCCTTATGGTCCTAAGGAGTGCTCTGTCTTACCTAGAATGACTTTGAAGACCTGTCTGATTTCCCCTTACTCCAGCAATTTGCCTTGATCCCTAATGCTGCTCACTGAATTCAGATCAAACATAATTAACTTTGTGGTTGAAAATGAATCTTCAGGAGAGTTAGAAGATGAAACTTGGAATTGTTGCTTTCTGGAAAGGTTTGACATTTTCAAGTCCAGTTTTCATCCAATTTGTGACAAATAGCCTTACTTAAAAAAAAAATAATAGGCTTTTCCCTCTGAAATTATTTCATAACATAATATGAAATAATCAAAATATATTTTTTCTTAAAAGAGAAAGCAATAGCTGCTTCCAAGCAGTTACTGAAATGTCTTATAAAATGCATTTAATTTTGAATTCTCATTTATGACAGCATAAATACATGGATTTTTAAAGTCAAGGCCTTGCAGAGACTACACTTGTCATTGTTAGATCATTTGTGTAAATCAAATAGAAGTTCAGTTAAATCTGGAGTACTTGTACTCTTGTAGTCCTAGAGCTTTATTCCCTCTTCAGCTCTTGCTTTTGGAGAGTGAAGGAGCTGAGGTCCCAGCATCCTGCTGGTGGCTGTGCTGGCCATCACAGGAGGACCCTGGGCTGCCAGTCTGATGGGTGACTCTGCCTCTCAAAGGTCACAAACCTCTGCCAGGATCCTCTACTTCAACCAGTCCTAAAAAGCCATTTTATTTACAAATAGGATCTGTGTAATGTCTCCTGAAATACAGTCAGCTAATCCTGCCTTTTTAATTACTTGCAATGACTTTAATTGGATCAGAAAACAGAAAGAGCTATCAAGTAGTGATGTAATAGGGTTGATATGGTGGGAGGAGTCCTGCTGTAAGCAGCAATTTGCAGTGGCTGCCACTGAACTCTGTCCATTCTGCCATGCTGCAGGTCTTCTGTGATGCAAGACAGCCATGTTCATTTAAAATGCTCAGTAACTGGAATTTCCCAGTATTTCAGGCTCTGAAGCCTTGAAAAAATCTTTTCATACTGACAATGACTGTGGCCCCGGTGTGCTGCCGTGTCTTGCTGATGCGTTTGGAGTAGTTAGACTTTACAGCCCTTCTGATGCTTTCTGTTTGCCACTTTCTCACCGTTTCGACAGTCCAGTAAGTACACAAGCTTCCAAAACCAAACTGCTTCCTCTTCTAAAGGGCACTGCAGTCAAGCCAAACTTCGTACTGAGACTGGATGTTGACTGGTGCCTCTGGCTACTTTAGTGAAAGTTGGTTTGGGGCATCCAGTATCCTGGAGCAACTCTTACTGCTCTTTACTTTCTGGCCATTTCCAGCCACAAAAGCAAGGCACCTTACATGTGTCTCTGTGTGATGTACTTATGAATTTAGGACTTCTAACTTTTCCCTGACCGGTTGTTTCTGATTATTCTTTTATTTTAACCTTTTCTTTTTTTTTTAGAGGGTCCAACATACAGAAAATAATTTGCAGCTGTACCTGAAGTACCCAAGTCTTCATAAGTTTATACAAATGTTCATCTTGCCATGCTTTCCTTGTGTATTTTTTCTAACAAAAAAGTCTTTTTTCATGTGCTTAGTTTGCAAATAAAAAGTCAAAGACGGTCATAAAATCAATCAAGTGACTCAGTAGTTTTGCTTGATGGAATGGTCACGGACTTGTTGTTTTTCTCAGTTGGTAGAACTTACGACTTCTTTCGTTGCATGGTGTTTAGGGTCATTAAATCCCCAGAGGGATCAGGCTCAGGCTGAGCACTGTGCTGGCTCTGCTGTGGTTAGGGATTGTGCCTGCTGTCTGTCAGTAACTCTCTGTTGGGATTCTTGTGACAGAGGCACAGTTATGTAGTCACAGGTAAATCCATTACTTGCTAACCTCAAGATTATCCAGTGAAGGAACACGTGGCAAATGCTCCTGCAATAGGGTGAGGGTGGAGATGTCAGTCAGCTGTCAGTGGCCACCCCCCTTAAATGAGTTTAAAATGACTGAGGGGCAATTATGTTGGAAGTACATGGAATCATGAATGCTGCAGGAGGAGTGAAGGAAAGCAATGAACAGTCACCCTCTTCCATTACAAGCCCAAAAAAGCGCTGAATGAAACTGTCAGGTGGCGGGTTCACAGCCCAGAGTTGCTGCCCCGTGCAGTGCATGTTTCAGTTGCCATGGGAGGCAGTGATTGCTAAATGTTTCTATGAGTTCGAGGAGCTACTGTATGGTTAATGGAAAAGAAACAGAAAGTGAGGATTATTGAATATAACAGTACTCGCAATACTTGTTCCTCATAATATTGCTAAACGATAAAGTGTTGCTCTGTGGAGCTTCTGCTTTCTGAGTTGTCCATGCATTGAGCCCAGCACCCTGGGTTGGAAGGAGCTTGGAGCTTGGCAGGAGCTTGGCTAACCTGGGGGTGAAATCAAGTCATGGAAGCTAATAGCCAAGACCACAAGTTGTCTAGCAGCTTATCTCTTAGGATCTGTTGATAGAGATTATATACTGCTTGCTGAGATATCCCAGAGATACGTATTTGACAGTAATAAACTTTATGCATTAGAATTGTATGTGTTGTCATGTTTCCAGTCAAGATTCTTTGCTGCTGCTGCTTCTTGATTTTCAGTGTTCCGTGATAAATAGTTTTGAGTATATTAGTTTGTTTTGGTTCTTTTTTTGCTTGGCGAAATGCACTTTCTGGATGTTGGAAAAATGTGAATCTCGTTTGTGATGCAGTGTAATAATACCTTCAGGATTGGTTCCTATTAGAAGTTCTGTATATACAATTGAAAGATTGGTTTTCTCTGTTTGTTTTTATTTTCCCCTGAAGGGAAAGGCGTTTAATTTAAACAATATTAATGTTTCAGTATTGATGTTTCTTTTAGGGGAGATTCTGTTTCTTTCCTGATCTTGAAATTATTCATAACTATGAGCAGTAAATGTCACAAATCATGCTTTGTAAGTCTTGAGAAAAATCTGTTCTCAGACTGAAAATTATTTAGAATTAGAACTGTAATAAAAATTATGATAGAATCATATGAGTACACAATGCATCTGTATGTTTTCTCAATTTTATTTTTAAGTAATAAATTGCTAAACATGTTTTATTCTTCAAGCAGCACATTTTTTGTCCATTCAGTTCTTTTGTGTTAACTATTAGATACAATTGGCTGACAGATGTAGGTAATGATAATTGGCTCATAGATAATTATGAAATTCTACAAAGAAAATATCTGCATTATTTATTTAATAACAGTTACTTGCTAAATTAAATGTTTTCACCCATCTGTTAACAATTTGTGCCTTTAATGACTGAAAGACTTGCCTGAACTTATTGTTTCCTTCCTTGGATATGCAAACTTTAAAAAAAAGGATTTATATTTTTAGCATTTAGCTCATTACTTTGAACTCGGCTACAATAGATACTGATTTTTAATTTTATGTCTCTTTGACATTAATGATAGTAGAACTCGAATGTGTCATCAGTACTGTATTAGAGAAGACTTAGCTTTTCATTTTTATCCATTTTGAAATAATAGAATAAAAACAATGGCATCTCTTTCTGTTTACGCTGATATTTAGTCATTTTGAGAAGACAAGTACATTTTTGTGAAATCTTAATCCATGGTAATTTTCAACCTTCATACATGCATGTGCTTCCTAATTTTAACACAGCGTGTTTTTTGTAGAAAATCATGGTCAGTGTACATGAAATACCTCAGACTAGTAGTGATGGATCATACTATTCTTCTGGATTGCCAAAGAACTTTTACAGGTGGCAGAAAAGGTATGTGCCACAGCTGTGTAATGGCAGTCCTGGAGTGTGCTGTAGGTGATTGTTCCTTTTGTTCTGTGTTTGAGGAGCAGCTGTGCAGGTAGGCTGCTCTCACTCTCTTCCAGTGGTGTTGGCAGCTGGTCAAGGATTTGAGTGCGTGGTGTGTCAGGCTTGGATGCTGTGGCGGGCACTACAGAGCAGCCCGTGTGGGGTAGGTTGGGAGGGATGTGACATTTCCTTCAGCTTCCTGGTGTTCTTGTCAGTGCAGGTACAGCTAAACATTTCAGTAAGTGCTAGGGGTGAGGGTGATAGTTTATCAATTTGTATCTAGATAACTTTTTTATCAAATTGCAGTGAATGTTATAGAGGGGACAAAAAGGTTTAAAACTTTTTTTTTCAGTTTCACTATCCAAATTGTACAAAATAGAAGGTATTAAAGAATCATCAGAGGCAACTGCAGTCAGTGTGTGTTGTGGTTAAATACTGTTCCAGCTGAAAGGCTGAAAACAGGCGTCTGTGCAGGCTAACTTCAAATGCAGGTGTTTGGAATATGAACACTGTTAGGTTCAGTTTGGCTATCAAATTTTCTTGCCTAATTTTTTCAGTACTGTGGCTAAGTTTTATTATTGCTAGAAGAAGTGGCAAGAATTCTGGCAGATTGGGCAGATTTCTGCCATAGGCTGATCTCTGAATTTCAAAAAGACTTTGCTCTAGGACATTAGATATATTTCAAAAGGTTGTAAAATTTTGCAGTTATGTTCAAGTTGTCTGCAGAAACACTCTGTATAACACCAGGTTCACTTTGTTCTCCTACAAAGTATCTGAGGTGCATAAAACCTGTGTGATTTATAACCTATGCAACATCTGTTGACTCTAAAGATGATAAAAACAGGTAAATCTGCAGCCAGTTGTAGGAAGTTATTGATGATATGACAAGTGAGGGGTGGGAGGAATTAAATATGCGTTTATTGAAGGCAAAAATATTCTAGCATACCAAGGGAGTTAACATAGCCGTTACTAAAGAAAATGCAATTCTGCTTCTGCAGAAGTGTTTTCCTGAAGGTGTAAATATGAAAGGGTGAATGGTGGGTGTTGAAAAGAGGCAGGAGAGACCCATAAGGAGAGAGGAATATGAAAGAAATATTTGCAGCTTATATATATGTAGTAAAGGAAAAGAGGAGTACTCCCCCTTAGGCAGGGGCCACGATAGCATGATTTTTTTCATTACTTTGATTATATAGCACTGTAGCACTACTGATTCTAAAGTATCTCCTGGCATTTACAAGTGTGTGTTAGAAACTACCTGTGTTCTCTCGTGGGCAATCTACATTTTTGGATGCATATGTTACTGCAAAAGTAATTATATAAACTCAAAAAAATGTAGGATATATCTCACCAAAAAGAAAAAATTAAATGCAAACTAGCTAGTTCAGGATGGTAATTGTAGATTTGTAGGCATGTGAGTCTGTAGCTGTCCATGTATACCTTTATCAAGGTATAAAGTATTCAAAAATTAGGTCAATAACCATTGACATAATTAATTAAAACTCACAGATGAAACAAAATCTCCCCTGCCCTCCTTCGAAGGCAGTGATTCAGCGAAGAGTCAGCCATCTTTGCCTTCTCTGCAACTGGTAGGATGTTTGAAAGAAGTTATTTTTGACTAAGATTCTTGAGACACATCATCATTTTCCTTCATTTTCTTTTATCATTACATGGTCTATTGCAACATGGAATGGTACTGGTGGAAACTGAATCATCTCACGTTTACATAATGCTCTATATTGAGGAATTCTACTTAGCTATTGAATGATAATATATTAATAATATGTAAAAGCTGCCAAAAAGAATGGTGTTTTCAGGGCAGCATGTAAATTTAAGTTCTATTTTGCGTCTCTCTGCTTGTAACTATTTTGCTGGCTTTCATGGCTTTAGTTGCGACGCAAACTTAGGCACACAAAAGACAGCCAAAATCACATACCTTCCTTGAGGTGAGTCCTTATCTCAGTTTCCTAGCTCAGGAAAGAGATGGTTTACTTCATCCACTCCATTTGGAAGGACATAATTCTTTTACATGGGTTTATGGCACAGTTGCAGTATATTTTCAATGCAATTATCTCTGATAAATATGAGAGTACATTCTTTTCATCCTGCTTCATTTTATATACTGATATGATGCTCCATTTCAAGGACTGCTTATTGTTCACCTGTTGAGATTTCAAGAAATATTTTCGAGACAGCAAAAATCCTGATTACTGTCTGCATGAAATTTATTAAAAACAAGCTTCATTCGCCTCTGTTTTCTAGTTTTGGACACTCTCCTGAAATATGAGCAGAAATGAGCATTACCATTGGCCTTAGTAATGAACAAGCAGTGCAGATCTGTGGGCTTAGGTGGGGGTAGAGAGGAGCTTGGTAAAGTGGAAAGCATATGATGGCACTTAATTACTCTTACAGATTAATAACAGCAAACTGTATGAACTGATCTGTATTTGTATCCTTTCACTACATTCCTTAATAATTTTCTCTCTGTTATTTTTCATCATTCTGTTATTCTCAACTCTTTCAAAGCTGAAGTTCTTTTCTTCTGTAATGCCCCACTTGGGCTACATCTCTCTCCTGTTCCATATTATACCTTTCTGTCCCCCTTTCTATTTTCATCTCTTTCACACATGCTGTACATTTGCTTTGCATCTGTGATGCTATGAGTCTGTTCAAAACCAAAATAGGACAACTAGATTTTTACTGGCAACGTATTTTATTTTTACTTTGCTCCAAAAAAAGCCTAAGAAGAGTATTGACTTGTAGAGGTATTATTGCATTGTTGCCAGAATAAATTTAATTGTTAAAGTCCACGTACATCTGAAGAGCAGTTCCTTATCTGTGCAGTGTCTAAATTAAACTTCAATGATTTTATTGTGGTGAAGTGTTTTTTTCTCTTGATTTTTACTGAACCGTCCTAATTATCAGAATAAAATGTGGACTTGGTAAGTTATATAGGTACTGGGTTTTTTCCCATGATTATAACTTTTGTTTCATGTTACTCACCTGGATTGTGTTTGCAATTTATGGCTACTAGTGTAAGAAATTTTCTTTTGAATATTTTTTGATTTCTAGGCCACAGCTCAGGTAGAATACTTGGGGTGAAATTGGTTTCAGCTCCACCCAAGTACTGTTGATGAGTGGCGTGAATGTTATAGTTCTTTGTGAGTATTTTATCCCAGAGAATTTAGAAAAAATGCAGTTTTAGTTACTAAAAATGTTTCGGGAGCTCTTCAGGGAGTTTTCTCAAATCAGCCTGTTTTGAGGGAAAGCTTAAGAATCTTGTGATTTTTAGAGTTCTGGATCCTAATGTTTCATAGTTTATCAGTTTTAATTATATTAAAATATAATGTGTGCATTCCTGCAGGTTAATATCCTCCATGGGTAAAGTGTACAGAACCATAAGTACAGTATTCTGCCCTCATGTCTAACTAGAATTTCTCGTGCTGTAGCCTGTATCTCTTGCCTCTTGTGTGCCTCTGAGAAAGGTGTGTCTGTCAGGTAGCAGAAGATGCGGTTAGATCTCTTCTTAACCTTTTCTTTTCAAGGTTAACAGACTCGGTTCTCTCAGCCTCTCCTCACACATGCTTCAGTCCCCTGTCGTGGTGGTTCCCTATTGGATTCATTTGTCAATGTTCCTGTTTTACTGGGAGGCGTGGAGTACAGTGGTCTTACAAGTGCCAAGTAATAAGAATAATGACTTCCCTCAACCTACTGGGTACACCTAGTCTAGTACACAGCTGGCTGTCTTTGCCACAAGGATGTACTGCTGGTTTAAGTTAATTTTTCTGTACACTGGGTCTGTTTCTGAAAGTTTCTTTCCAGCCAGCGAGCACCCAACTTGCTTGTGTGGACAGGGCTGTGCCATCCCAGGTGAACAGGGCTTAACTCACTTTTGTTGAACTTCGTAATGTTTTTTTTCTGTCCTTATCTCAAGGTTGCTAAGGTTCTTCAGAATGGCAGCCTTGCTGTCCAGGGTGCTGAGCACTTCAGCAGATTGCTGTCACCTGTGAGCTCCCAGAGGGTTAGTTTTGTCCTGTCACCCAGGTCACCCACGATGGCACTAAGCGGCCAGCAGCTGGATGTGGGGCTGCCGCCTGTTCCCCTTGGAGCCTGGCAGGCCAGGCAGCACAGGGCACAGTAGAAAGTAGCAGGTTTAGTAGGTTGTGGTGAAGTAAGGTTGTGAGTCTGTATTCAGGGGTGAGGGGGAGGCATGGGGGAGATCTAATGGTGCGTGGGAGGGGGAACCTTAAAGGAGTTCAACACTCGCTTTTAGGCCTAAGTGAGTGTGGGAGTCGTGTGGTATAACTTGTGATTAGACTTAAGTAGTGTTTGTCTTGGTGTGTTAAGCTATTTTCTGAATCATGGCATTTTCACAGGAATGTCTCCAGAATTTGGTGCTCATTGTTAAGTCAGCGATGATGATAAAAATAGGTATCAAAGTCATTTCCATCAGTTCCAGATCCTGCGTGGCATCTGATTTCCAGCCCAGAGAGCAGTAGGAATTAACTCTTCCATCAAGACAACTTAAATGCAGCTTTAATTTAATTTAAAAATAGCTAGTCAGTCTTCCTCACTGCTCCCCCATAATTGTTCTCAATTCAGGGTGGTTTTTTTTTTATATTTTTGCATTCAGTCTGGAGAGAAGCAGCAGGCTTCCTCTGTAGACAGGATTGGACATAGATACTAAATATTTTAACATGAGCCATATTCTATCAAAAAGACGAGGAACAATCTTTTGGGGGAAGCCAAGCTGATCCCAAGTGCAGGATGAACCACCCATTCTTTCTCATTCCAACCTGCCTTTACACTTAAAACCTTCCCCTTTGTTTTAACATGCTAGAAATTGTTCAAATTTTTCATACTTACGTCGTCTCTGAATTAGAGTGTTGAATTTTGAATTTTCTTCTGAAGTAAAGCTTTGATCAGGTAAGATGATGGTCCATCACTGGAAGTGTTCAAGGTCAGGCTGAACAGGGCTTTGAGCAACATGATACCATGGAGGGTGCCCCTGCCCATGCAGAAGGGTTGGACTATATTTTCTTTAAAGGTTCTTTCTGACCAAACCATTCTGTAATAGTGTAATGTCCATGACAGGTCTGTTTTACAGTACAAGATAATTGTCTGTGTTTAAATGAGTAGTTCAAGTTTTGCTTTCTTTGACTTGTATGCTTTGCACCACTTTGGTTTTGGTATTGCTGACCTGATTTCTTTAAAATGAAATCAGTCTTGGATTGAAATGAAGAGGTAAGAAGTGCTTTGCCCTGTTTTTATTTTTCATGTTCCCTATCACTAGGGACATGTATCAGAAACTACACCTGGTTGTCTCATATTTCCTTTTCTGGATTTAAACAGAAAGAGTGTGTTAATGTGCTGTCTGAGAAAACAAACAAATACAGAGCCAAGGGGCCCCACTCAGTTTCTGTCTCCACCAGGACAGTTTTCACTCACTTAATGTTGCTTAAACAGCTAAAAAAATCACTTGTATGATGCATACAAGTAGTTAATTTTTAAGATGGTAGAAATAGCTTAAATAAGGACCAGATTTCATAGGAATTTAATGGCAGTGTCGTGACATAGATTTTATTCTCTGTTGTTTCACTGAAGAAAAGTTTGCAGGAATTTTGCCATATAGGTAAAGGAAAGAAGGATACCAAGAGTTTTGTAACTAACTGGCATTTTAGTAAAATAATTTGTATGTTCCTTTTTAATAATGAAGTAATAATACCTGCAGAAAAAAATTTAAAATTCATAATTTTTAAAGTATATTCAAAATATATGCCATTGTGTATGGCACTTAGTATAGAGCAATTACACTTTTATTTTGAACACTTTACAAGGCATCGTAATCTGTGCAGTTTTGATGGGAACGAACATCTTTTTCTGAAGAGCTCAAGTTGCATAAGATAGCTGTAAGATATTGTTTAATAGTACCAGGAGTGGGATCCCTTTCACTTGATTTGAAGGCTTAATATGAGGCTTGCTTCAGCAAGTTGTTTGGTGCCTGGTGCAGAGAGTGGGGCAGTCATTTCTGCTTAAGTGGAGAATTAGTTTGGTTAAAACAGAACATAAGCAAAGGTTCTTTTTGGAGGCATCAGCTTCCAGTTTGAACATTGAGAAATTTACCTGCTCTTGCTATTCCCCACCTGCTCTATGTGCATCAATTGCATGGCAAATTTAAGTGTTTCCAAGCAGCAGACCACTGTTCTTTAAGGTTTGCTTATTCCACCTAGAGACTACACATGTAATGTAAAACCCTAAGTTGCTTTCGCCAAAGGGTGAACATTGGTCTTCTGCTGAGGTACTGGGATCTCAGGCTCTCTTCTCAGGGCTTTCGTTTTAAATTAACTGCATTGACAAAAAAAAACCCAATTGACCTATTCGGGCTGAGCAGCATTCTGGGTTGTTGGTTCAGATGCAGGTGAGGCAAACAGGATATCCTTCCTGTTCAGTAGCTACTGCTGTAACTAACATTTCCTTTAAGACCATGGGAGATAACAAAAACAAATATTGCCAATAGCAGTTTAGGTTCAGTTTCTTGAACATCTTTTACCAATGCACACATGAGTCTTCTATAGTAGTTCTTGATAAATTGTGTAGCCTCTCATCTTCTACATACTTAAATCCCAGCAGAACTCTTGGGTATCATTTAGATCTGTTGACTTTGTCACCTGTTTGACCTTTTCTTCACTATGAAAAAATAGCAGTATCTTCTTAGGGTACAGATATCACCAACATTATCTGCAACTAAGACTGCAGAACCAAGTAAAACAAATGACCAGTGCAAGAGAAATAAGCCTCAAACCTTCCTCAGACAGGGAAACAAAGATCTGTGATTTTATCATTCTATGATTTTATTAAAAATTTCAGGAACTGGTTATTTTCCATTAATACCCTCTCCCCCCTCATTCCCAATCTCCCATGGAACACCTCTTAATTTGTCATTGGATTCTTGTGTTTGAGGGGAGTTACATGTCTGCAGATCTTAGGTGTTTGCTCCTGGGGAATCCACTTCAGATGTTCTAATTTCCTTTTTTCCCCCCTCTTTATTAGTGTCGCTGAGGTTGGTTCTCAGAGCACAGAAGGGTTTCTCTTTTGACTCAAGTAGCCTCTTGAGTCATGCAGCTTAATCACATTGGTTTATTACTGTCTTCTGTTTTCCTCTTTGTTAGTGCACCTGATTGTTCTCTGTAGTCTTCTGTTGATTCTCTAATTTCTAGCAAAAGCTCAGAATCAATTCAGTCTATATAAAGAACATAATACAGTTTTTGTGGAGCTCCTAAGGGTGCTAGCTTTATAGTTATCTCTGTTCCAAAACATATTTTAATGCTTACAGAAAGTTTCAATTTCTAGTCTTGATTCTGTATTATCACAAAGAATATTTGACGTTAGAAAATGAGATCACATAATAGAAAGAATCTGCGTTGGTGAGTAATTTAGATTAAGGAAAGCTAACTGTGTGACTCAAAGTACTGTTCTTCTGCCTAATGTACTACCTGCATATTGGATTTGTCTGTCTATGAAACTCCTCTTACATAACTATCTGGGAAATATTGCTTTAAAAAAATGCATTTTCAAGCAGCACCTCAACCAGTAGATTAGAAAAGTTGTTCAGGTTTACTAAATCAAGAAAATTTAGAATTGTAGTGACAAAAATATTGGTTTTATTAAAAAATACAAAGTTCTAACCCTTTGGTAGGCTGAAGCAGATTATATATGTCACTTATTCCTAGGACTTACTGTATGCTGCCTTGACATGCAATATTTTTGTTCAAGAAAATTATTCAGCAGGCAGTCTGTATTTAAAGTTCTTAAAAAGTAATTTCCAGCTGTGCTTTCCAAGCTTAATAGGGTGTGATAGAAGGGAAGCAATACCAACACCCTATGAGGGAGTTAAGGATTTGCCTTTATGTTCACGAACCTATATAAGGAGGTAGAATTATTAGAGGGATGAGAGGTACAGGAATGGTTATAGGACTAAAGCTTCCTCCTCTAATTTGTTCCCTGGCTGTGCTGAGAAGTGGCTGGAGCAGCCTGTGGTGCTGTGAGGGTAATGCCTTGGTGGCTGCTCAAGTGGCACATGGTGGTACAAGATACTTAGATTCTAATTTGGTAATCTTCCCAAAGAGTACAAAATGTTATATATATATGTTTTTAAAATCTCTTAAGGGAGAGATATCAGTTATAAATATATACTCACTAAATCTTTTAGAGTTAATACAGTAATAGTTTTACTCCAGAGCTTTAAGGTTAAAACGAATGGAAAGCTGACATGTCCCCAGAGTCTGTGCTAGCTGCGGGTTGAGCCATTGTTTTTGGTTAATTCCTGAGGAGAAGACACAAGAACCTTACAGCCCATGTTCCACTCACCTGTGATCATGACCACAGTGTTATTGACTGACTGTGCGTGGCAAGAAATAGAAAAATGATCACACAAGGAAGTGCCTGAAGCAAAATCCTACGTTTGCTACTCCCTGAGTTAATAACTGATAGCATTTTTGTTGTGTTTCACTTGACAGGGTTTCTTTACTAACTCAAATTGACCGGCTGGAATGTGTGAGTTCCTCTGCAGTATTTTAAATAAATCAAATCTTAAATGCCCAGGTATTTTGGGTGTGAATTGGCTGCTCTTATGTCAGCTGTCCTTCTGCTTGGTTTCATCGTGCTGTCCAGGGTAGCAACATCACTCTTGAGAGTACACAAGTGTCGAGATTTCTGGTATTATGCTGTCTGTGTAGATGATACAAACTATCAAAAGGCACATACCCTGCCTGTGTTACAGCTTCTGCTCTCACATGAGACTGGCAGGAAAGCACTTGCAGGTGCTTCTGACATAGACCTGCTGTCCTTATGAAAACTGCTTTTCTTTTGAAAACTATGCAATTGCTAGAGCTTCCTTCCTGTTAGAATAGCAACTAGGAGCATCTGGAGTTGTACAGCTATCCACTAAACCTACAGAAAAGCCCACTGTTTTGAAGTCCTGCTGAAATGCATTGTCCCAAGATATTTTGTTAGGATTGTGGAAAATTTGGAACAAAGCTGCAGATTTTAACAGATTGACAGGAGGTTGCTGCCAGTCGGAGACGCAGATGGAGGTATTTGGAGAAGCCAAAGCAGCATGGTCTTTCTGTTCTTTTCTTAAAACCATCAGAAGAATTAGATTTTTAGCACGTGAAGTGACTTAATTTAGATTTTGAGATAAAACACAGCAGGAAGAAACGGTATCTTTTTTTAGTCATCTTCCACAGATTTTCTGTGGATTTAGGAGATTATAACCATACTTTAATTTTGTTTTATTTAGGGAGCCTGAGCTTCCAGATTATGACTTTATGCCATAAGCGATCTGCACAGCAGTTCTTGTATTTGTGATATATGTAAATATTTGGTAGTATTTTCACCTTTTTTAATCTCATATTGCCAAGAAACTTCTTCAGGGTTTTCTCTGGCAGTAGAGTGAATCTGTGATAGTGCTTTCCTCAGTTTTTTTTTCTGTACTGCTAAAAGAAAGGGGTCAGAAAATGAGTCTTCCCATTCATGTCACTTGATCATCGGAACTTGTGGGAGTTCAGTGTTAGTTTTAATGTGTTCGTATGCCAGACCACCTGTAGAGATGCAGCACAGTCACAGAAAAAAGTTGCAGGGAAATAAAAGGGGTAAGTGTGGCTGCTGTGGCCTGTGACAGAAGCAGCTCTGTAAACACACCAGCACGCAGGGCTTCATGAATTGCCTGTGCTATCCTGCTGCTCAGCTGACCTTTGACTCCTCTGATCCATTTTTAAACACATGCATGCAGGGAAAAGCATTTACAGGCCTATTCTTAGTAGACTAAAACCTATTTGACATACTGTACTGTTAAGAGAGACAATTTCCTGTAAGCCTTTGCTAAGCTTTAAGCAGTATTTCAGTAAGCTTTTTGTTTCGATTTCTTACATGGTGTTTTTTCATGTGCAGATTCAAGGATGTTCTCCATACAGCTGTGAAATGATTCACATTGGAATTTTGTGTTCAGTTGTGGACATGTGATTGCTACAATTAAGAATTAGATTAGTTTATTGTGAATAAACAAAAATAAATGGCTGCTAAAGTGAAAGGTTATTTGGCAAAGATTTTAAAGTTCAGTTAGCCTAGTTAAAATGTTTAAGTCTGTGCCTTAATAAACTTACTGTGAGGACTAAAAGAAAGATAACTTCATTAGGAAGTCACAGAGGACTGGTTATAAATGGAAATAGTGGAACATCTTCTTTCAAAGGAAGAATCTGATACTGCGTTGACCATTTTTTTGTTAGTTTTATTTGATCTTTCAAAAAAAGCATTGGAAAACTTTCACTAAGCAAAATGTTGAATACTTTGAGAGAGTAGTCCTGCATTATCTTGGTGATAAGCATTAGTGTAAAGGTCTAGGCTACCTGGTCATGGAGAATTAGATTAATTTAAATCCAGAAAGATAAAAAAAAGAGAAAAAACATAATTGAGAAAAGTTGAATTTGAATAGGTTTTATTGCTGCAGTCGCCAGTCCAGCCCAGTAATCTGTTGCTACCTGGCTGATGGAGATTTCCACGATGGTAATAATTTTTGTGATGATTCTGTGATTAAGAATGAAAAAAAAATAGATTCTTTTATTTTTGTACCGTTCTTCTGTGTTTGATCCCAAATGTTTGGTAGTGCAGTTTAAATATATGAAGTGTAATTTGAGCCTTTTAATGCATCTTTAATTTCGGATCTTAGAGCAAATTAACGCTTTTGAACATCTGGTTAGACAAGTTTAATGATCTAGTTCCTTCTTTGGGACAAGGATATGACTTCTTGCAACTTTTTGGCCTATGATTGTGATTCTGCTGTTCCTAGAACTCATGTTTTGCACCTCTTCAGCAGTGTCTGGGTCTAGAGAAGTGTGTTGAAGTAAATTCAATGTATTCAATATTCAGATTTTTGTAAGTAATAATCTTCTGATTTTTGGTTTTTCTGGTATATGACGTTACTTTGATGTACTGTATTGTCAAGTGTTGTATACAGAAATGTCCCTTGGAACTGACTGTAACTTTGAAATGTTTTAACATGCTTAAAATGTTCCATTATCCTGTGTCATGCTTATCAATGTTTTGTTGTTTTTATAGATTATCTTTCTCAAGGGATAGATCTGTCTGGAATAGAAGTAATTGAAAATGATCTGCTTTTTATTGCAAGAGCTCGTCTTGAGGTGGAAAACCAGGCTAAAAGGTTGCTTGAGCAAGGTGTGGAGACTCAGGTAAAATACACTTTGTTCTTTACTCCCTTCCAAAACTTAAGTGTAAAAGAACTTACGCTTGATTTCTTTTGCTTTGTGTAGCACTGTCCGGTATAAATTAAACAAGAAAAAAGTCTTATGTGAGAAATTCTCACACATTACTATATTCAAATAAATTGACAAGACTGGTCTTGTATAGTATTTCCAAGAATAAAATTTTGCAGGGTCTGACCCTGTAATTTGGAAGAAAGTAGGTGAACGGTAAACATTGTCATAAAAGCTTGATGCATTCAATACCATATACAGCACTGCCAATGTCACCAAGATTTATAGAGAAATCTGAAAAATGCAGTTTCTTAAAACTGTAAGAAGATTTCTGCATTTTAGCTGCGCAGAAATATATTGAAAGCACTTGAAAGATTTGTGCTAAAACTTTAAAGAGCAGTTTTAACTTTGAGGTTAGTAGTCGCTGTAGGGAAATGAAAATGAATATGTGTAATTACATTCATTCATATTAAATGTAGTTATAGACATCTTAATAACCTGGCTACATCTGTTAACTGTTTGCAGTATCTTTAGTGCTGTTTTCTTGCCTTTGTGAAATATAATGTTCTTTTGTATATACTTTTTAATATTCTTCAGAAACCGAAGTATTTTAAATCCTCATTGCCAGAGTAAGAGGAGAGATCTGGTACAAGTTTCTATCAAATTTGAATCTTAAATTAGAGAGCAAAGAGGCTTAGATCAAGACATTTTTATGCTGTTTCTTACCAAGTGTTAAACTTCTCTGTAAGTCAATATAGCATTTGTTTATACTGTTGAAGATTGACGTGAAAAGAGAGCATATATAGAGTAGAATTGAATAAATTGTCTTGATTAAACAATTGAGGATTACAATTATTGGTATGTGTCAAACTTTTACTTAGATCTGTCATTTCAGCTAATTTCTTGCAGTAAGAAGTCATGGTTGTGGTAAATACTTTTGACTATTTGCTGATAAAGTGGTAGGAAAAAACCACCCCATTTGTCACTTGATTGCTATTCCAGTGTTGAAACTTCTGGCTATTTGAGCATGTTGCCAAGCTATGATTGCACTTTTTGCAAGCTATGAAGCATATACGTTATTAAATAAAGATTGACGGGAGATAGGGCCTAAGTAAAAGCAAGTGGACATTTATTTTAAATGTAGCAAAAGTCTTCATCAGTGTGAACTCTTTCTAGTTTTTCATGTCAGATTTGACCTTCTCTGATAATTTTCTCTTCATATTAAGTACTAAAATGGAACTGACAAAGAAGCCCTGGGGAAATCAATCCCGCTCCACCTGAAAAATAGACAGATTTATTAGGTGTTCCAGGCTGTCTCCAGGTAATCAAGAGATTATTAAAGTATATGCCTGTTGTGCTTTAGCCAGGGGCCTGTTTCCAACAAATGGAAGAGTATTTGGAAGAAAATTATTAGTGCTTAGTCATATCAGAAATAGGGATGTTTTCATGAGGAGGTGTTGGGTTATGCATCACAGGTTTGTTGTTGGATATGATTGGTGAATTTAAGGTTGAGAACAGTCGTTTGCTTTGGAAAATACACATGCAGGCATTGCCCAAGGAATCTAGAATTTGAAATGTGACTGGAGAGTAGCATGTCTTTGACTCCTGTTATTGTGTTTTATTGACAAGCTGATTTACATCTATACCTTCCAACCCCTGAGGTTTCCTTAAAGAGGACATGGGACCTTCATCTTTTCTCCTGCATTAGGTACTACAGAATTCCTCAGATGAACTGTCTTCCTGCCAGTATGTATTCTGGCAGCTGTCTGTACGTTTGAGAGCAGTGCATCTGTATTTACCCAGGTGGTTCTTCAGTTATTTGATATTCATATTTGGAAATGCAGTTTTAGTTTCCACCCTTGTTTTCATCTGCTGTGTAAATAATACATGAGATCAGTTGCCTATGTAAGAGCGAGCTGTATTTCTATATTTCATGTTGCACTTTTCAGCAACACCTTAAGAGAAAAATTACCCTTATATCTCCATTTTAGAGTATTTCAGTGTCCATCTAGAAGAAATGCATTTTAAAAAGTAAGACTGGAAGTATTTATTTTTAAACAAAAATCATTAGAATTTGGTGAATGTCTTCTCTAGAATTCAGGGTTTTTTTCCAGAGATGCTGCTAGAAATTACTCTGACAAAAAGAACAGAGCTAAAAAGTCTAAACTCCTTTTATAATTTTTATATATCCCCTTTGTTTTGGATAGATACTATTTTTGTCATTTTTACTATTTATTTAACGATATATGTCACATGCTAATGAGCTGTGCACAGATTCCCCCAAATAATTTTGAGCAGTAGCACATAAAAGCAGATACTTATACCTAAGTAATACATTGTCTTTTTCTGTTCAGTGCAATTCATGGTTTTGTGGCATGTCCACCACTGTGGTGTTAGTGTATTTCTCAGAAAAAAATGAAATCTCTTCCCCCTTTGGTAAATGTGGCATTAGCCATTGGCTGCTTTAGAAGTGAAGTCTTCCTCTCCTGTTCCGGGTGGAATCTTAAAGCTGCCATCTGGGTATAAACTAGAAAAGTCTGTCAGTGTGTCTGGACTTGACAGGCTCTCATAGAGCTGCAAACTTCTCTCTCTCTTTGCTATTGATAACGAAAGTAATACAAATAATAGCAAACCTGACCACACGGGTAGCAGCAGCTACAGACAGGTTTTTTATTGTTCTGTGTGCTTTGTTAGGCACTCCTAGTGTACACAGCACAGATAGATGGTCTTTCATGACCCATAGAACAATTTAAAGAAAATGGATTCTAACCTCATCTTTATTTTGAGTCCTAAACTCCTTGCTACCTTTCCTTCATACTGTAAGCAGGCTAATGGCAGATAGCATAGGGAGCAGGAAAGACTGCTTTAGCAGAGATGCCTCAAGAGCTTGAGTAAAAGCCACCCTTCTAACTGAAGGGTCAGCAATGTTTTCTGCTTTAAATTTTTTTTAAAAAAATAGGTGTATATGCATCTTGCAACCACCTGAAACATCCCAATCATTTCTTTTGCTCCCACGATGAACCCTAGGCTGAAGAGTCTAGATTTGCTCTTGACACCACTTCACCCCTGTTTTCAACAGCAATATTGTGTAAAGCAGATCTGAATAATAAGAAATTACTGGGGAAAAGAGAAATTTGTTAAGGATACCATAGCTCAGTTCCAGGTAGAACAGTTTTTCCAGACGCAGTTTTATGTCTGCTATACTTAAAAATGAGAAAACTTTCTCTGCACCTTAGCTCATGCTTCAAACCCTTTCTGCTGTATGTTGCCCTGCTTGGTGTGGGACTTAACAGCCAGGGATAACCAAACTTAGCTCCTCCTGGTAATGACAACATTGGTAGCTTTAGGAGCTAGGCTGTGTGTATGCAGAAAAGAGCCGCATTTCCATCTCCTCCATCCTCCTAAAAGGTAACCTTAGTTCTGACCTAGGTTCAGGGCTTTAAACAGCAGCTATGGGTCTCTGTGTAAGAAGGATGGATTTTACATGTGTGAAATATGTACCTGTTGTTCTTGCTTGTGACTTTACTGATACAAATTGTAATAATTAGGATATAGGTTGTATATGGGTTGTATATTGTAAGGTATCAATGGTTTCATCAAAGATTGATTAAAATATAAATATCCACTTAAGTCAAGCAGGATGTGGTGTAGAAATGAGAGGAGAATTCAGATTTCCATGGGTTTGTACTTTAAACAGTTTGTCCTTCTGGATGTTATGGAAACATTCTGTATCTTTGACTACAGAATAAAAATTCTCTCTCCTTGTCTCCTGAAGGAATCTGTAGATGTCTGACTAGGTTTTGTTTGTTTGTTTAGTTTTATGTTTTAGAGAAATTATGTGATGTTTTATTGTCCAGTTTCCCTTATATAAGGTGTGGACAAATCTACTTACCTGCCTAGCTAGCATGGATCTGGAGAGAGTCAAATTCACTGATAATTCATTGAAATTGTTCTGATGATCATGTAATGAAGTGTCCTAATCATGTTAGAGAAAGAAAAACATAGGTGTAAGCCTTACAGGTATCCTTTGTTAAATTTGGTGTGCTGGTTTTTTAAAAATACATAGATTTATTTTTTTCCAAAATGAAGAACTTTGCTAATTATAACCTTGCAGAATAAAGAAGAGGAGAAAATAAAGTAAGAAAAGAAATCCTAAACTCTACTTCTGACACTTGTTCAAATGCTGGATTTGTATACACAGGATAAATAGGTAGACATTATGATCTAAAGAAAAAATTCTTAGTTATTCACAGTGTAACGTCTTTGTACTGTTGTTATTTTGGGCGTATTTTGGGGCATTTTGAGTTTTCATATAGTAATTCATTGAGAAGAATTTGTTTTGTGAATTATTCTGTTTTGCATTCTTTTTCATACTGAACCTTTTCTCTCAGTTGTTGTCTCTGGAACAAGTACAGCTTTTTTTTTTTTAACATTACAAAAAATTGCTAACTAGATATATATGCATAAGTGTTCCTGACTAATGCTATTTAGTGCCTGAGAAAAGTGACGGGAGGATGAAGTGTCTGCATAATTAACCAGTTGTCTGGGGGTGATTATCCAGGAGCTGCTCAATTTATCTCAGTTCAGGGTTCCCTAAGATAGGTGCTTGTTTAGTACATCTTGCAGTGTTATGGCAAAATTGGTGAAATTAATCTGAAATCTCTCATAGACCAGCATTTAATCTCTTGTCAAGGATCTCTAATAAGTCTTGTTTCTTATCCCCCAAGGGATCGGAGAGGAAAGTACGTACATAATTGACCAGTTTTCCAGACATGGTCATCAAGAAGTTGAATAATTTATTTCATTTCAAGGCCCTCTGAGCTGAGTGCTTATTTACCACAGCCTGCAGGATTATGGCAAGATTGGTGAAATTATTCTTAAATCAATCATAGGTCAGTCTAATGTCAAGGATCTTAAGCAATATATGCACTTACTATCCTGTGGGAGCATTTTCCAGTTGTGCAAATGCACTTCAAGGTGTTTGAGATATTCAGATATTAAGAAAGGTTGGAACTGGCCTCCATTTTTCACTTTTATGAAACATGAAAAAATATAATACTATTGTGTTTTGTAATTGCTTCTAATTATTACTACCAAAAGTGTGGATGGCTCTTGGGGCATGACTGTCTGGGCAGGGTCCTGTGATCTTGAGTTTCTCAGTCTCTTTCAACCTTGCCTACTTTTGCAAGAGTATGTGTTGCACAGAAACATCATTTTTTCTAGATTAGTTCATGATATTTAAACACTTCAATTTAAATCAAAGTATGCCTGCTGTTTTTTGCTGGTTTAGTGTCATCTTCAGATGAATGCTTCATTGTGAAATGGTCTGTGCAAGTGCATGAATATGCTTTTCTAAAGTTGTCAGCTCTGTGGAGGAGTGTTTGACTGTAGAACAAAGTCTAATGTTGTAGCAGGATGTCACTTCGTGTGCCCTGTGGTTGTGTCGGGGCCTCTTTAATGCTCACCTTAAGTTCATTTAGCTTAGAATCTGTTACATTACCCACACTGATGTACTGTGCTTGTGAAAAGCACAATTTTAGTTTCCAGATGTTTTTGCTGACCCTTTGCTTTTACATATTAGCTATCGTATTTTGTCATACCTTTTAAGTAATACAAGCCTGTATGCACTTCAGCATGTCAGTGGGATTGATTGCAGTTGTGTAGATGTACATAATTGCATAGTTTGCATAATTACAAAAATGATCATTAGAATAGCAAATAAAGTAGAAAAAAAAGAGAAAAGAACCCCTCCAATCTGGCTCAATAGCCATTCATCTTTTTATCCGTATACTGTCGGTTACACTCATAAAAAGGCTGGAATAACTGGAGTTGAAATGCTACTAGAGTGTGCTTTTTTTAAGTAAAAATGTAATCATTGCTTCTTTTTTTTTTTTCATTATTTATTTCTATCTTGAAAGCTAGTAGTTGCAATTTAACCTTGTTACTGTCAAAAATTTAACCAATATAGTACATTTTAGGCAGTAGTTATATTTCCTTATTATACCACTATCTCGATTCCCTGCAGGAGATCCTGATGGAACTAGACTGAGATAGTTATTTTGTAATAAAGTGATTGACTACAGTATGATATAGAAATAAAAGGCATTTCTGATTATTCAGTTTGAAGTCAATTATTTGAATCTAGAGTAAGAAGATGAAGTCTTATCTGTAAAGAGGAAAATTTGAACCTGCTTGCTACTTTTGGCATAAGATGAGGGTGGTAGCTATAGTTGACTTTAAATCATCTAGTTTTATTTAGTGAAAATGGAGTATGAAATCCAAAGCTTTTTCTTTAAATTCATGTTAACCACCCATTTTACTGCTTCTTCTAATTCTAATGTAGGCAGTGAAGACTTATTCCAACATGTTATAGCTGTCATATTGACTTTGGTTCTGAAAGATCACAATGGTATTTGAGTCTGTTTAATTAAAATCCTACTAACTTATACTGTTCCTATCAGTTCTTTTAGAGTAGCTGTGTATACATATGGAGAATTTTTCCTTAATGTGTTTAAATATCTTCACAAGTTTTACTTTATCCTAACCTTTAAGTTTCTTTGTCATAAAAATATACTCATGTTGCATTATTCAGTTTTATTTTTCATCTTCAGTCTTACGGTTATGGTTTTCATGATCTTGTTAACTTGCTAAATCAGATTCCTTCATTTGGCCATCTGGTGCATGGCACTACTGAAGGAGTTTTCTATAAATCTAAATTATTTCTTCCTTGAACTGTTCTATTAAGATGCGATGCGGCAACTTATGGCTCATCTAACAACCAAAAAAATCTTCCAAGTATATATTGGTTATATCCTGCATCTGAATGGTAAACTTCACAGGGATAAACTGAACCTTATAAAAATTTCCCTTTACTATTCTGGTCTAGAAGGAGTTTGTTTAATCTTAAAGTATGATCTAATGGAACTGAAGTGTTAACCACGCCTCAGTAATTCAAAATCACCAAGCTAAACACTAAGCATGAATTTATACCCCTGAACTATGGATTAAAATAAACTACAGATTTCTCGGCAACATAATCGGCTGATACTGATATAACCTAGAATATCCTTTCAGTTTCCATAGGAACAGATGATAGAATGTTTTGAATCTTGGAATAGCTAAAATGAATGTCTCACTTCAATACAGTTCTCTTTTACTTTTCAGCTTGCAACCTCTGCATGTAAGGGCTAAAAATGTGCATTAAAAAAGGATGGTGGAATATTCGCATAACACATATAAAAGTGGTTTTAGGAGCAGTAGTAACAACAATAACAAAAAATAATATTGCAGGTAGAAATCAGGTGTTTCTATGCATAATTCTTCAGGTGTTACCTCTGTATTTTATTATACAGGTGCAAAAGATGTTTCCGATTCAATAAGAAAAGAGAACCATTAGTTATTCCTTTGTGTTAATGACTCATTTATTAAAGTTTTACAACAAAAAAAAAATCTGTCTTGTTGGTCATCTCTAAATTTCATGTCCAGCCATTGTTTAATCTTACTGGGTCACATTGTATTAGGTGTATTTTCTGATTGAAATAATTTGTAGAATACAAGAAAACTTCATGCAGCCAGAAAGAAAAGATCAGCAAAATTTAAATGGAACATGTAGTGTGTTATTTAGGTGACTATAGCAAAAAATGGTTATTGAAGAACAGGCAAGGAAACATGCCAGCTGGAGTAGTATACCTGTTTTATTAGATGCTTGACATCACTTTAACAGGTCATGTTGCTAAATCAGAGGAGGTATGCCTGGAGTGTAAAAACATTGACAATATTTATTTATTTATCTCTTTGAGATAAATGGATATGTAACTCCAGTATTGATGTAGAGGGAAAATATGGAGATTTTGTTAACAAACCATTAAGAATCTGAGTGCCCATTGTGCATGCAGGTAGAAATGATAGTCTGTGACTGATTGGTCAGTACTTGGGCTTTTTTCATTTTTTGTACCTCATTTAAGGTACAGCATGTTCTCCATTTAAGATACTTGATGCCTAAACATTTTGTATGAGGAAATTAGGATGGTGCTGAAAGTAAAATTAAAAGAAAAAAAGTAAGAAGCAAAATGGCGAAGTGGTAATGAGTTGTGATAGTTTCTCTTTTCAGTGAAACAGGTTTTTGAGAGAATGGAGCTGTACTGTGCTAATATGGTAGAAATAGTAACTTTTTGCAAGTATCTGTATTCCACGACTATTTTAACTACCATTAATATAGAAGACTCATGAGAGCTATAGTTATTGGAACATATGGGGAAGTTCAATAGCAACATTTTGAAAATAGAAGGATTTTAAAATAAAAGTAATATCTAGGACTTTCCTGCTCAGTATTAGAATATTGTTCGCTATTGTAAATGTGTGGAAGACCCTCTGTCACATGCTACTTTCTGAATATTGATCCTTTTTCATTAATGATTTAGTTTGCAAGTTTGCAACATCCTCTAGAAAATTCCAAATTCCTCACAAAGTGTGTAGTAGGTGTTTTAGGCAAGTATTAGCAAACATCATTCCACAAGTGGGGAAATACAGAGAAGTTCTGAATGACAAGAATTAAATAGGTAGGTTCTTAACAAGTACTTGAGTTTGCAAGTTTCTGTGCTTTAATGATTAGGCAACACTGGCCCTTTTTAACAACACTGGCCTTGTTTAATGAAAATGCTTTTTTTCACCTGTATGAAAATAACATTATTTTCTTACATCCTGGAAGCTTCTATTTTCTAACCCAGTAATATCTTCAACTGTAATTATTAATTTCTTGAAATATTTTTGGGTCAAGTACAAAAAAACCATTATAAAATAAGTGTAAGTTTTAGTTCTTTATTTTGTGTTCAGCAGAAACTTTTCATGTGTGGGGGTGAGCACAGGGGACTCACTAACTGGACATGGGAGGGCCCCTTGCCTTCCATCCACCACCTTTCCCAGTTAGCAGCTCTGGTCTGTCCCATGACTGTGCAGCTGTGCAGCAGTCTCACCTCTACAGACAGTTCTGATCAGGTTCACGCCATAAAAACTTAAAGATTTTTGTGTACCAGATACTGAAGTTATGAAGTGTCTGTTAGTAAAACAAACAAAATGCACAAGTTTTCCTGTTTGTAATGAGGCAGTATGGGGAGGTAGTGTGTTACAATATATTAGTAAATATATTGTTCTGTAAAACCTTCAAATTCTATTAGTTTGAGGTGAGGGTACTTTTTTTCCTGTCCTTTGGATTTTTTTTCTTCAGATCATCTTAAAGCGGAGAACTGAGACATGAAGTGGTCATTGTTTCCCAGACTTGGTTTGCCTGACTGTCTCCACTGGGGTGGTGGCAATGGCAGCAGCTTCCTCTGCAGCACCCACGTGTCCATGGTTGGGGCATACAGCTGTCCTGCCTTCCTCCATCCTCCAGCTGGATACCATTGCACTGCCATTTCCCTAGGTTTCAAAATGCCTTCCAAGGCATCCAAATTAAGAAGTCCTCTCCACTGGACATCTTGCTGTATTACGTCTGTTGATTTCCAATCTGTGACCCCAGCTGAGCCCACCAGCTGCCTTCTGAGAGCCCTGTATTTGTACCTGAGAGCCCTGTTTTAGTATCTGAAATGCTGCTGCAGATCAGCCCACAGCCCAGGCGAGCCCAGCAGAACTGGGAGCTGCCACCTCCTTTGCTGTTAGTGTCCCCTGCAGCTGCTGGAGGAGGTGTTGGCTCAGGGCTTTGGGTGGCTCAGCCAAGGGCATGATATTTCTTGTTGATCATCTGTTAGCTCTCCTGACTATTAATTGTACGTCTGCTGGACACATGTTCCACAGAGTAGTCTGCAAAGCTGACAACCCAGTGAGATGTTGTCAGCAGCAAATGGAGCATGAAACATTCCCTTTTCCCTTCCCTTGGTGGCAGGTAGTACACCGTGGTGTAAGGAATTCATAATTAGTTGATACGAGGCACAGACTCAACTGCCTTTAAGCAAATATTGAAAACAGAAGAAAGCAAGAGACTGCATTTTGAGGAGAAACCTGCTTGGACAGACACATGTATATTTAATCAGTCTTCAATAATTCATGTAATAATGTGAAGCATATAGTAATACAAGTGTTTAGTAAAATGATTTTGACTGAAATTTTAATATCTAATTGGGAGTTGCTGCCTTCTAGTTTATATCTTAAAATTCTTGGGAAAAGGTAGAATTAACTTAAGTAAATTATTTAATATTACTACAAATATGTGTGTTGTACATATTTAACTGGATAGTTTAGTCCTTAAAGTCACTAAGCTTCTTTAACTAAAAACTGTGTCTGATTTCGCACAATAATTTTATGCCATGACCTCTTTCAGTGCCTTTCCCAGAGAATCCATTGCTATCTAAACTGTCAGTTTTTCTTTACTGTTTTTCTTATGACAAGGTACTGCTTTATGTTTGCTAGTCAGTTTTTTTTTTAAATAGACAGCTGCAACAAATAGTATAAAATACAGATTAATGTTACAAAAACAGCAAAAAAGGGAGACATTGGTATTGCTTCTCAGTTTTCTAGGTTTCATAGCAGTTTATATGATAGTGATACTTTATTAAAATGATGAAGTTAAATCTGTATCTTTCTGACTTGACCTTGTTTTGTAATGCCATAAAATTCATCAAGTTTTCACTTAATGGACTTTGAAAAATATTGGTAGCAATTCTTTTACAAGCTCTTTAACCAAGCGTGGTATTTCTTTGTGTACAATAAAGATTGTTTGAGCAATTACTTGAATAATCAGTAATTTACATCTTGAAGCAGGCCCAACATTTCTGCTGGGTAAACATGTTGGAACTGCAGAAGAAAGGAAAATATAGTCATCTTTGGAGATATCTCATGCGAAAAATCCGGATGTGCAGGTCCACCTCATTCATTTTTCAGAGCCGTAGTTTTTCCCCCTACACGATGGGCTTTCCAGAATGAAAGGCTTGTGAAAGAGGAAGGAGTGATGAATTCCTCGGTGAAAAATGTTGGGAAAATGGGACTACTCGGGAAGCACCTGGGCATACATTTTTAGAAGCCCACATTTTAGGGTAATAGAGATACCATAGTAGAGAAAATAGTCATGAGAGTGTTTTGTATAGTCGAGGCAGAATTAGTTCATGCCAAAATCTGTGCCTTGTGCTGTTTGCTGAACCACGCTGAGGCTGCACTGCTGTTGTGCCTCTGTCGCTCTGAGGAGCATGGCGAGTGCCCACGCCATGGGCCAGCAGGGCAGCGTGTCCCTGTTTCATCCTGCTCCTCTTGGTCACAGGCACACATGTGACAGGGTATTGGGTGCTGATGCACAGCTCCTCTCCAGAGCTCAGATGGAGCTTTGTGCAACTCTTCCCCTCCAGGAGTGGGGAGGAAGGGAGGGTGGAACATGAACTTCTTTCAGTCTTTTCCCCTCCCTCCTCCAGCACTGTATATGAGCAAAGCTAAAATCCATATGCATTTGGGAAGGAATTTGTGCTGTAGTAGGAGTTACCAGCAAGGAGGATGGGAGGGTGCCATATGTTCTTCTGCACTGCAGTTTTCACTCGTTCCTGGAGATTTCTTCTAAAATCCTATTGATTTCTTGTCCAAAAAATTTAGTTGTCTTTTGATCAGTATTATAGAAGATCTGGCTATTCCTGCTTAGTGTTGCTCTCCTTGTGTTTATTGGGATGTAAGTATTGACTTATTTGAGAAAAGCCTGAGACACCTTGTTCTTTGTTATTAATGTTAGATGAAGGATTTTCCTGAACTCAGATTTAGGTCAGCATTTATTACCATTGGGGTTTTTGTGTACTGCGTATTGAAAACCACATTCCCCAAGCACACGCATTTCACCCAGTAGAAACTTGTGGCATGACAGTGTTGGTTGCATTTTGCTGCAGGTTTGTGTTTTTTTTTCCATCTAACAAGATGTTAATGCATGAGACCTTTTCGTTGTCTTTCTACTTGACTCTTTAAAATGCTCACTAGGAATCTGAATTTCAAAATAGTCTGCTAATAAATACAAGCAGTCTTTCCCTAGACTTAAGACTTTTTCATTTGCTGTGCAGCTACAGCCTATTCTTCTGTCCTTTTGAGGAATTCACTCCCCTGATTTAGGATCAGCATTCCGCCACACCTTAGAAGTAAGTTTGATCTACCTTATGATCAAGGATATTTTTCTCCTTAATAGAAAATACCATTCTATATAGAGATCCTCTGACAGTGTTTTCATATATGGCACAGTGGGAAAGCATCATTGTGTCAAGTATATGTTGCTTCAGTGCAGGTTATAAAAATAAAAGAGCAAAATTAATAAATTCACAGAGTTCTACAGCTAAGAAGCCTTCTCCTGGTGTAGTCTGACTTGTATAGTGCTGACACAGACTTAAATTCATCAGATGGTGAGGTGTGAGGTGTAAAGAATAACGAGTATTATGTGCTGGAAATTATATTCTAAAGCAGGGGATTTGATAATTAGTTAACTTTCATTGGACTGAACAGTACTGAATCTTAAATTGTATAGTCATGTAAGAAAATAGTCTTTGCTCTGAGATTTGACATGGCAAAACTGCTGACAAAAATAAACAGGATCATTGAAGTAATGGCTTGGCCCGTAAACGTCTGAAAATCGATCTCATGCATATTATTTTAAAATGCAGGCTTCTTAATAATGAGGTCTACATTTATATTTTATATTTTATATTTAGTTTGGAAACCTTACAGTTTTTTAGAGTATCTTCAGGTTTTTTTTTCAAAAAAGATAAACTTTAGCATAGTTTATAGTTCTATCAGAGACTTTCATTCTTAATTCTAGGACAAGTGATAAGAACTTTAAAGACAATGTTAGGCTGTTGGCTTCAACTAGATCTCAGATTAGTCTTTTAATCCACAACTGAAATCTTTTTCCCTACACAGAGAGAACCTCATACTTTGTGCCTTGATATGGTGGTATGTGGAAGAGCAGACTTAATCCTACATCTTGATAAGTAACTGCACCTACATATAATTTCTCTTGCACATTAAACTTCTCCTGTAAAGATTTTTTCCATTGCATCTGTATACAATTTTTGTGAACAAATGACTCACTCCCTTTTTTTTTCTTGAAACCTATACTAGTAAATAAAGTGTGCCTCAGGCAGAAGTGCTAAATGTTCTGAAACATTTTTGTTTTTTACACATTATACTATTATGTATTCCAGCTTCTATAAGAGATTTTTGCCCGCTGAAAAATTTATTTTCCATGCCACACTTATTTATATTTCATGGTAGTTCACAGTTTATGTGTCATTCATAAAAGAGAAAGTACTAGGTAGGTAACAGCTGAATTTTAATAATGGATGAGGAATTACTTGCAGTAGTTTTCCTAAGGCCCTTTTAGTTAAGAATCTCTGTCAACAATCCCTTTAAATCTTTTATATATACTGAAGGTTTTTACCTTGGCTATGAGTATTCAGAGGAGGTCTGACAAAGCTGATAATATTACTCATAATTTAAGTGTTCATTTCTATCTCTGTTTGTGGCTATCTTGGGATGGTGAGAAGCTGGGGTAAATTGAAGTTAGGATTCCAGTTATTGTCCTTATCTTGTGCCTTAGACCCAAGTTGTTCTTTGATGTCAAATAGCTCCTCTCTTCTGTAGACAAAAACTGCTGTTCATACAAGTAGAGACTTTGACATAGAATTCATGAAAACATGTCACGGTGTGCAATTGTACATATGTGCTAAGATTATGATTTTAACTGAGAATTTATTGAATTTTGTCTGAGGATCATTACTGTTGTTTTGAAGTCACAGGGAGTTTTCACACTAACTAATGTGATTGAAGAACCCTTCCAACCCAAATTGTTCTGTGCTACACTTTACAGAGCATCCAGTTATGCAGCAGCATCACACATGAAGCTTGGACTGGAGCACGAGGCGCACTGTCACAGTCAGTCAGTACTGTTGAGAGGCAGCCTTTTTGTATTCCCCTGAGCTGGGATGAAATTACAAACCCGTGATACAGGAACTTCATTAATGTTTCCAATTAAAGACAGAGTTTTGGGATTTTTTAAATATGTAGGGGCCAGAGACTCCTCATGGTTATTGTGAGGGGAACTCATATTCCATATGCCTTAATACGATATTTCAGTTTGTCCAGACTACAGTGTGTTTGCTTTGTGAATTCTAAACCTGTCCAGCTGTATAAATTGTGTACCATGATGGTGTGCTGCCTTTTTTAGGTCCATGAGAATGTTGAATAGAACCAGAATTAGGACAGCCAGTGAGAGACACGGGTGTTGGAGAGCCATACACTTGGGTTATCCCATCCTATTCTTCATTGTTAGGCCATGTTTGCTTGGCTTACTTGGGAAAGTTACTTAAATAGTGTCAGCCTTGCTTCAAATCAAAACATGTTACATCTCCTATTCAAAAGTACCTTTTCTCTGTCACAGAAATAATTACTTTGGTTTGGCATGAGTTGTTTCTGACAAAGCCGTCTTGGCTATTATTTAGCACCATATTAAAATTTCCTTGTGCATATCAAAAGGTAATTTAGCTGTGCAGCCAAATGTAAATAAGTTATTGCTTTGTGTCAGTAAGACTGAAAATATTACTGTGCTGTTTGATGATCCAGTTTTGAAGAACAGAAATGTATGAGATGCTAATTTCAGAATTTCAGACTGTGCAACATACCTCCAGTGTTAATGACTTTTTCATAGGAGAGCTTTAAACTCATGTATTGTTTGCATTTCAACTCAAATTTCTGGGAATTTTCTCACATGGATTGGTAGTTAAGGTACTCTCTGGACATAATTAATGCAGCATTCTGTAATTAATGAACTTGCAATTGCAAAATGAAGATGTATTCTTAAAGTACTACAACTTGGATAATGAAAACGTTTACAACCTGTATCATTCATGGAAAACAATAGTACTCCTTAATATAATTTGCAATGAATCAGTGAACTTCTTTTTTCCTTCTTCAGCCCCCGCTGCTGATAGTTATTTTAAGATCAGAATTAACACTTACGTATATACAGCTCCTGTAAATCAGAGATTTTAAAGTATATTTTTGACAATGCTGAAGCTAAAGTACCTATTCTAGGGTGGGTCACACATCAGCTGTAAATGTCTGGCAGAATTCTTCTGTAATAAAGTGTTTATGAAAAGCCTTATGTTTATGAAAGCCTGTTATTCTAATCATTGTAGATTTTTACTTCTGTACATAGCTGTCCACCCATTTAAGAAATAGGAACAGACATTTTTGTGGGCTAGTGTAGTTGATTCTCTTGACAGCCAAATGAGATGATTAAGTGGGACTAGCATCATCTACTCTGAAACCTTCTAAAAACAGTTGCATAGTTGAAGACAGTTTCTGACCAGCTGTTAAATTAGATATCAAAGTGTGTGCATCTGAAAGTTTCAGGTACCTCTCATCCCCTCTGTTCTCCTCCCAAGATGTTGGAGAAAAATACATCTGCTTTTCAGAAAAACAAAATAAAGAGATGTAGAAAATATTTATGTAATAATGTAAATTTGGAATATCGCCAAATTCACAATACTCTAAACTGTGCTCATTCTGTCTCAGTAATAGGATTTAGAAGAATTTGAGAAAAGAGAACAAGAAAATTTAGGAATATAAACCCACTGTCACAAGAATAAATATTTAAATGTTGAGGTTATTTAGTATATAAGGTAAACAAGTTGTGCAAATAATATATATACGAGCATATAAGACAGTGACTGATATAGAGAAGAGAAAATGGAGTCCTTAGACTTTGCAGTTTTCTAACCAGGTCACACACTTGTTGTCCAACAGTGGGTTTCAGAGTAGTAAACAATCTCTACAACATGTTTCTTACAAAAGTCACAACAGTAAGAAAAATTATTTGTTAAGTATTAACTTTAGACCAATGAAGGTGCTAATATAGAATATCTCTGAAACAGTCATAATTAAAATTTAAATTTTAAGAATTTAATGTAATTTATGGACAGTATTTCCATTTAAAATTTGAGAAATCTCTAAAGAGGTCTCTGTGTCTCAGAAAAGATGCAGGCATCTGTCTCTCTAAAGAAAGATGGAACTCAGTTCCTTTTAGTTTTCAGCATTAATTCACACTCAACATAAAATCACTGCTGTGTTGTAGAGTCCTGACAATACAGTTAAGACTCCTTGTCATGAGGAGCTTTAGTTAATCATTTTGCAGTTAAACTTAAAAATAAAGTGCACTCAGTCATGATACTCATGTGCTCTGCTTTCTCAGTAATGCCAGAGAATGCAAAAAGAGAGTAACAAAAATTGCATTACCATTATTTTTGTAATAAATGTTAGAGGAAAAATTGTTAACCACTAGCAGCTTCTTTACTTGTGAGAATATTAGACTGCATGGGCCTGCATTTTGGAAAGAGGATGAGCTAGGATGTGTTTAGTCTCTGGAAAATAGCGAAGTTCTGAAAGTCCAGGTGGTGTTACTGTGGTAATGTGCTTGTGTGGAAGTATTCTTGTGTATTCTGCAAGGAGATCTTCAATAACATTTCAGTGCTTATTACCTATTTACAGGCATTGATGACCTTTCAAACAGTGTGAAGGCATATTTGTATATGACAGCTAGTTAGGCTGAAGCAAAAGAATGGATTTTTATCATGAGTTTATAAAGGTTTGCTTTACTAACTTCTGACACAATTTGTTACGTAAGATAACAATATTTTAACTATGGCATTATGTTAAAATTAAAACTCTTTGTTATGCTTTAATATATATGCTTTAATGTCAAGACTTGGCTGGCATACATGTTGTCAAGAGGTCAGTAAACAATTACTTTTGGGTATAGCTTAGGTGTGCAGAGATTATAGTTTAACTAAGTAATGTGGTAATTCTGTTATATTTTTCAAGTAGGCTCCTTTTCTTAAGTAACTTTTATTGTGGACTCAGATAAACAGAGAAGCTCTTAAGTTTTCAAATTTGAGGTCTGAAATTTGTATCTTCTTGGCAGATTTGTTCACATGAAAAATAAGCGTTAAAAGACCCTTAAATGTGTGCCTATATGTAAAACTCATCCTTGGTTGCTGACTGCTGCAAGTAAAACTCAGCAGTGTGCTTGTATATGACATAAGTGATATCACAATGTTTATCCAAATGACATTGTCACAGGAAATAGCTATTATTAGCCCAAATGTTTCCCTTTTAGGAATCCTTTCAAACTTGATCTGCCTCTTTGAGTTTATTTTGATACAAGTCCCTGACAAGGTCATGCCCTTTTATTACAAAATCTTTTGCCTCTCTTTTTTTTTTTTTTTTTGCTTGAAAAAGCAAGCTAACAACACTTGAACGTAATTAGATCCTCAGTCTTGCATATGACCCAGAAAGTATTTGTCATCCAAGAAAGTTCCTGATCTAGAGATTTTGTAAAAGTGATATCATATTAGGTGTCAGAACAGTTCCACAAAGTTCAGAGGTGTTCTGAGGAATTATAAGAAAATTTGTATAGAGTTAAGCTTGAGTTCATTTGGCTTGACCCTGGACATTTGGAGCTCTGAAGTCAGAAATTCCTGCAAGAGTCAAAAATCTGTGTGGTAAACATAGAGTTTGACGATTCTTTTTGTTGGGATGGGTTATCTGACAGAATGAAGTGTAGGCAAATAGGTATTCTTTTGTCTGTAGTCATAGAATGAATCTGACTCTGAACACATGCAAATTTTTTTTACATGAGGTATAGATAGTTTTTGTACCTTCTTGAGCCCCTTTAAATGGAATGTTAAGACTTGAAACAATAAAATATTAGAATCAAGGCTTAGCATTGAAAATGCTGGGTTTAGCTTTCTTTAATGAAAAGCATCCTGTGTTTTAGGGTGTAAATCCATGTTTAAATTACATCTCCTTGGTGTCTTCTTAACACCTACTGGTGAAATTCAGTACTTTAATGATGCTGGAGCCTATCAAGATGCTATATTACAAGATTTGTTCAATCATCATCATCCCTGCTGGGTGAAAGATGATACCATATACAGTACTGTTTACCATACTGGGTCAGGATTACAGTTAGGCCTTCAATTCTCATTGCCAGTTTGGACTGGATGCATCAAACTATGTAGCACTTAGGCCTGGGGAAGAAACTGAAGTATTTTGGGATTTATTCTTATATTATAAAATCATCCTTTGATCCCTTAGAAGGTTACAGAATATTTTATTGCCCTTGAGATTTTGTATGCAGACAGACACAAGCATTTTCACTGATGTAATGATTCAACAAGCAAAGTTCAAATGATCAATAAGAAACCATAATTTCTGCAATGCTGCTGTGTTCTTTGTCAGCAAACAAGGAGGGTGAACAAGGCTTCATCATCTCTCTAGAGAAACAGCACAAGTCAATAAGGCAAGTGGAGGATTCAGATCACAGGAACCCTTACCATAGCTTGTCTTCAGTCTGAAAAAGAAAAGAAAAAAGAGTAGAATTGTAATCTGTCGTTCTAGAACGGTATATTCTTGAATGCGTTGCAGATTCTGTACTTTTGTGTACTTTGTCTCTTCAAAATAAACCCTTTAAAAAAATTCTTTTTCTCTGACACTCCATTTTAAATCACGGGGTGAACAGAATTGCCAGCAGTTTAGTATATTTTGCTAAAAGAACCCTCTCCAGGGAAGAGGCTTATGAACCAGGATTTAATTCAGAAAAGAAAACAAGTCTAAATTACTATAATCAGTGAATTTTTGTTCAGATTGATGATAAAGAGCTGGTCCTCTAGAGCTTTAATATTTGTATCAGTGTCAGTAAGGATATTAAGGGTCTGATGGGTAAAGACTAAGCAAAATATCTAAAGCCTTCTTGATGACAACTGCACATTAGGAACAAATGTACATAATTTTATTCCAAGCAGCCAACCACTGCTTCTGAACCTGTCCTCAGCGTGTGAGTGATGTGGTAATATTTTTCTCCAAGCTTAGTCAGTAGATAGAAGACCTGTAGGAGAGAGAGCCATTTTTAAATCAAAATCTGGATCTAGAATCTATCAAAAGGGTGAGGAAGTGTCCCTGGGATGGTTGGGAAGCTGCGGGAGGTTCCAGATGATAGTGTGGTTACAATGTGTTACTGCCCTCTGTGAGGTAGAGGTTAGAGGGGTGTCCTGTTTGTGTAACAAAGAAACCTTCATCTGCTCATTAATCTGACAGCTTGAAAAGCTAAACTGTGTGTAATTGTTTATTTGGCTTAAAGCTACCTCCGTGTTTCTACATAGAATGAGATGTTACAGAACAGCTTGCTGAGGAGTGGCAAAAAGCTGACACGTTTCTATAGTTCATTTATTCTGTATGTTCTGTACAGCTCGTAAAAGGGTTTTCCCTATCTTGACCCTTTCACAGCTTGTTGTGTGAGTGTTTTCACTGTGATTTGGTGTTAAATAGTTGTTGATAGTTGCTTTTCAGTAAACCGCTTGTGTTCTAAATATTCAGAATTTGTCTCAGTTGGTCTGATAGTAGACCAACTAATGCTAGCGTCAGAACTCCTAATGAAATGTTTATTATTTCTTGTAATTGTTCAAAGTTTATGAATATACCGTGTATTTCCACCCCCAAAGAACTAACTGTGCAAAAGCAGTACTCAGTAGAAAAACCTTTTAGTGGGCTGTGCTTAGCCATGCTGTGTTAAGAGCTGTTTTAAGTTGATTCAACTACTGATGATTTTTGTGTAAACCTTTCCCTCTAGAATTCTGCCAAAACATAATACTTTGACACAACTTGAAAAGCCTCTGTCTGCCGCTTGCATATTATTTGGCTAGATCTAACTTTGGAGAAATGCACCATTGAGATTGTTTCTTCCTGGCCAAAAAAACCCAAACCCAGTTGTGCATTGGAGAAGAATATTGCTTATCATCTGCTGCAGGAAAAGTATCCTGGGTTTGGGAGCTGATTTAACTACTGCTCTACCACAGACCTGCATGTGGTACAAGGATGTGGAAAGCAAAACAGAGATGCCTGTTCGCTCAAAATCTGCAAGAGATTTGTGAAATACACAGTTTCACATATATACACACATGAAGGCTAAAAAGATCCACTAAAACCATAGTACTCTTTCTCACATTTTGGACCTTCCCACCCGTGATTCACTACTGCTGTAGAATTTCTCAGGAAGTGTGTTTTTTACATGGCCTTCAGAAATATTTTATAGTACGGTCTCTTTGGAATTCATTACCTTTTTGAAGAAACGTTGGTAAGTAAGGAAGACTCTGTAATTAAAAAGGAATCTTGAATTTTCACTTACCTCTAATCTTCACTGGAATAATTAAAAGTTGTTTTGTACCTGTTGGTTAAGTATTAGTAAAAATAAACTAGAGGAGAGAGAAGGCAAGGAAGGTAAAAATAGCTGAAGGTAGAGTTGAATATAATTGATGGTTATAGTGAATAGCTCTAGAAGGCTTTTCAGTGGAAAAAAGGCCAATTTTTATTTCCAAGGAATAAAACACATAGCTTGTATTTAATTTTGTGGTAAGTATTTATGTTATTTGTGTTAATCCAGCCCTGTAACAAGCATCAACATGTCATCAGAATTACTACATAAATTACAATTATTTTTTCTTTGTTTTTGCCCTTTTTCTATCAAGCCAAAGAGAGAGTAAGGCATTTTTTTTACCTTTTCTCAATCCGTGGCTCATGTCTTTCAGTTTGGCTTTTAGGATGCTGCTGTTTGCTTCCTCCTTCCTAGCTGTTCACTAGAAGATTCAGGACTGAAGCCAATTCATTTGCTTTCCTACTTTATTACCAAAAATGGCAAAATTTTGCCAATGTTGTCATTTTCCCATCTCAATAATAGATAATAAAGTTGCACATGGGAGTTTTTGCATATCTTCAATTTTTTGAGTGTGGGTGGAATACTATTTCAGGCTTTTACTCTGAAATGCTAAAACATGAAAGACTGTATTATTTTTTTTTCCATGATAGCCAATATTTTTAGCTTATTTCTGATTCATCTGAATCTGAGATAATATATCAAAGGCACAGATACAATGCTTTAAACATCTTGGGAAGACAAAGTGTTTCAGACACTTGCTGAGTAGAGCAAGTTTCCCTTAACTTTTGGAAATGGGTAGTTGTTACTTTTGCACTTTACCAGAGGACGAAGTTTCTTGACATCAGCTGTAATTGAGTTTGATAGGAGCTAGTGTGGAAGACAAATTCTGTTGAATTTAAGGACATCTAAATGCCTCATTGGACAAGGTATTTTGGTTTTGTTGTGTTTTTAAATGCTGTATAGCTTTATTAAAAAAAAAAGCTTGGACAAATTTTTTTTTAAAGATTAGAGAAGAGCAAAAGCCTCCTCAGAACTTTATGTAATATCCAGGGCCAGATACAGATATTGTGAGGAATTACTAACATTACTTAACTGGAAGTAGTAAATTCTGGCACACTGTATTGCTGATGTGAAGGGATCTGTAGTTTTCACCTGCTCCAACTTTACAATCATATGGCTAACACCATTCCTCCTTTAGTTTAAGGTTGTCTCCATTCTTATTAATGGAAACATAGGTGACCATCAAACAGTTTTGCTTAAGAAAGACTCTGAATTATAAGTTACTGTAGATTTTAAGGTGAAAGAGGAGTACGGTATATATGACTCAAGAATCAGTATGAGTACGTACATATAATCTCTCATGTAAGTAAGATTGTATAATCTTTAAGAACTGAAGAACCTTTTTGTAGAGGAGATGCAATTTGATTTAAGTAATTAAAAACACCCAAAAAGATTAGCTAACTTATCCATAAATGTATCTGTTAGGTGATTGATTTTTTTTAAGGGAGAAAATGTACTCCTGAAAAATGCAATGCTAATGTTTCAACTGATAGGAAAGCAATTTTTCCCTGTTATAGTCCATGTAATCAAGTATAGATGCATGTGGGACAGTACCTGTGTATAGGTACTGTACAGAAATGCAATGGCAGGATTTTCAGGTTTGTCAGCTGGAGGAGGTGCTGGTTTCACAGCAGCAGCAGCTGATTTTCTGACCAGGCTATCACTCTGAAAAAAAGAGCTCAGCTGCTTCCTGCAGGAGATTAATTGCCCAATTTTCATTTATTACTGTGGGCATTCTTGAATTCTTACATTTTCTCTGTGCGAATCATCTTAGAATAATCCAGATCAATTAAAGCAGTCAGCAATGAAAAGACTGAAAACTGGGAGTTATTACAATGATTAGCAGCAAAACGGGATGTTATATGATGGGTGACAGAAGTCCAAAACTAAACATATTAATGAAACAGCTATTGAAGTGTTCCTTTACCACCAAGCAGTCATGTTACTGGGGAGTGTCAGCAGTTAGAAGTTAGCCTAATCGAGAGTAAGTACAGCACCTGTAATTTTGGAACATTTTGAAGGGTAAAAGGATCTTTCAAATACTTCTCTTGACATTCCCAGTCATGTTGCTGCATTAATGTTTTATAGTTCTGAAAGCAATTGTCTTTCTGAGGTAACAAATCTTTTGGCCTTCCAAATGTATTGAATAAATTTAAGTTTTCCTTCTGACATCTCTGTTAAAATAGTTAACATCTATCTTTCCTTCTAACATCTCTGTTTTTAATAGTATCTAATACTATTTAAAAATGGTAATGTGTCAGAGGAATATGTAATACTAGAAGAAGACTTGTACCAACTGACAGTTAAAGATTTAACCGTTGTTTCTAGAACTTCTCAGCTACCACCTTTAAAAGTCAAATTTTAGAGGCTATCTTGTTTGGATTTCAAAAAAGGAATTGGGTGCTGAAGGAGAGTATGTAACTTACTCTCTCCTGGAGAGGGGAAATACTTTTCTGGTAATTTCATGCAGTGTTCAAAAGAGAACATTCTCCTTCCACAGAATATTCCACCACAACATAGTTCTTTGGGTTACACCTTAAGCAGCTGATACCTGTGCTTAGAATGATGTGGTGTAGTGGCAGTCAGCCACATGGAGCCCCTGGGGACAGTGGCCCAGAGTGGTGTGTGCCCCTGAGAGCTGCCTGCGTGCCAGGCCGTGTGGCGAGGGCCGTGCTTCCTGTGGCAAGTGCCCGCCGTGATGCTCCCTGATCCATTCCCAGACCCAGGCCTTATCTTAGCCCACATCCACACACTTTCTGGGTGTCCCAGCACTTCCTGGTCGCCACACGTGTGCTGAGTCAGCCTCATGACCAGCACAGGTTTCTCAAGAGTGACTTCTGTCAGACCAGCTTAATTTCCTTCTGTTAAAGGGTGTTTGATTTAGTGGATGGAGGTGTGAAGGGTGGGGGTCTGATATTCTGTCTGTAATACTTCTTTACCTGTGGCATTTTCAAATTCAAGCTGAGGAAGGGTAATCTAGACTTAATAATAGTAAGGATAATCTTAAACTGTTACAAGATCAATGCAGAACAGTTTGGAAAACCATACATGGTGTTGTTTCTCTTCCAATATGGAAGAATTGTATCCAGTGAAGTTCTGCAGGGACTTGCCCCAGGGCTAGCACTATTCAGTGCTTGCATTAATGGTCTGGATGATGGAATACAGAATATACTTATTAAATTTGCAGGCTACACTTGTCTAAGAAGGATTAAGAAGTCTTGTAAGGACAGAATTAGAATGATCCTTTGAAATTGATTTGAAAAAAATAAGATGCTATTAAAAAGGAACAGTGTAAGGTACTGCATGAAGAAAAGGAACAAGGGAAGAAAAGCATGGCTCTATAGCAGAAACAGCTGTGGATAGGAGACCTGCAGAAGGGGATTTTGAAGTTATAGTGGGTTACAGTCTGAATGTCAGCCATGTCAAGTAGATACAAAGGAGAAAAATATTGTACTGGTAGGTGTAAACAAAACTATACCTGGAGTGATCTCTTAGCTCTACTCAGTAGAGCAGCCTTTATACTCTACTTAGCCCTGGGCATTCTAGTAGTGAATTCAACATGTCAAGAAGGATGTGAACTAACCTGAGACATAGTCAAGTGAGAAGCGATGAAAACTGGACTTACGAATAACAGTTTGGGTAAATTTCTGCTGGATGGTTTGTATTTTCATCTGTAGATAGCTGTTGTTTTATAGAAGGAAAGCAAACTTGAACTCCTTCTGAAGATCTTTTCAATCTGTGTGGTAAATTTAGACATGGTGTCCTGAAACTGACACCAGAACTGATCATGCAGCACCCTGATTGCAGTGGGTGCTCATATAAGAGCTCAGCTGAGGGCCAGCCTCAGCATACCTGAGGGCCAGCTCCCCAGCAAGTGTCACATCTCTGACACACACAACACCACTTTTGTACGTGTGCCAGAGTCTTTTCCACACAGGGAATGTGGCCTGTGGCCCTTCTTTGCACCTACACAAAGGCAAGTGGCCTCCCCAGCCAGAAGGGTTGGGCATCCCTGCATTTGCTTTATGGTTTGCAGTTGACAAGCCACTCACATTTTTAATGGATTTCAGATTTCACTAATGGAAAACATTTGCTGCTGTAAACAAAGTGAATCACCTTGTTGATAATTCAGTACTATATTTCACACACTGATAAGTTTGTAAATCCATTGGCACACTACTTGATGGGGTTGAAAGGCATACCCCTCCAGCAGTTTGCTCTCTCATGTATATAGACCAGCAGCATACTTTGCAAGTGACAAAAAAAAAGGAAGAAGGAATCATTGTGGTTTGTTAGAATGCTGAAAATCTGAATGATGACATTCTTAGGTAACTCTTACCTGGAGCCCTCTTACCTGCAAGGACATCAGTGGTTGGTTGCGATAAGCAAACCGCAGGAAAAACAAATAACATTTGTGTTAAAGAGAAGACAAGGAAACTTTAAAAATAACTAATAAACAATAAAATAATAATTGCTGAAGAAAAAAAGTATCAGGTTTCAAATTCGGAAGGCAAAAACAGTGAAATAAGTGCTTGTTGGGCAGGTAAAATGAGTATTGTTTGTTTGATAAAGCAGGGAGGAATTTATGCTCTTGGAAACAAGGAATGGTGTCTGAGCAAAGGATACTCCAATGATGAGTGCTGTCAAGATCCAATTCTGAATAGTATATTGTCCCAAGTAAAAGTATATATTTCAATAATACTAGATCTTCAGAAATAAGTGTAAATGTGTGTGCTTAAACTATCTGTTGGTATTTACTAAAGCTTTTAAATTACAGCATGAGGTTGAAATGGAGTGCATATGTTCATGGCTTGCTGGGACTCCCTGTATGTCTCAGAAATGCTCTACACACAGTGTCAGAAATAATCAAAGAAACTCTGTCGGCCTTTTGAGGAGTAATGTTCTTGTAAGATACTGCAAATAATTTGAAAGGATCCAGTCAGGAATTTGTCTCAAAATATTTGTACTGTACTCACTGCACCCACTCAATTGCTTAATATAAGATTGCATTGAAAAGCTTGTGTGCAGATATAGAGATAATAGTCATGTAAAGAAATGGTAGAGTATGGCTCACATCTGAGGAATTTAAAGGCACGTTGTGGATAGATAATATTTGTGTACAATAGTTAACACACGTATCCTAATAGGTTTTGTGTTTCTTTCTATATTGTTTCTTGAAAATGAGTTGTACTGGAGGTGAGTAAAGATGGACACAGTACTTGTGTAGATTAATTGGAGCTGCAGAACTTAAGCAGTAAGGCACAATGTAAATTTATACATAAAAAACTCATTGCACTGCAGAACTTAGCACTTGCAGTAACACAGCATCCTACTATGTTAATAAACTGAAAGGGACAATAGACAGTTTCCTTCAGTTGTCTGTCCCTCACGTCTCCCCCTCCTATCAGCTGTACCTTTTCTCCACTGGAGATAGTGTCATTATATTCAAAATGAAATTGTGTGGTTTTCTTCTTAAGTTGTTCAGCGTGTGACAGCGTTATTAAAAATGTGTACGACATACTAGTGATCCCAGTATGAACCTGTCTGAATACAGATAAATACAGTATTGCATACTGAAGATCTGTTTCTGGGAATTCCTCAGAACATCAGGAAAAAAAAAAATTAGTGATTTTCAGTCATTAGACATTTTGGCAACAGCCCATGATTTAAATGGCATTTTTAAAATCTTTATTCAGGATGTCTGTCTGACCAGAGAATGAAGACAACTTTTTTTATATTTAGCTTGGTAACTAGAGATACTTAATTATGTATGTATAACGCAAGAGCTAAAATAATAATTTAAGTTTCTCAAAAAGGGCGTATCTAACATCATGTGAAACTTACCTAATATCTACACAGAACTTGTGTATAGTTCTATATATCATTTAGTTTACTTTTTGTCAGTCCAGGGGTTTTATTTACTGGTACATACATAGCTAAGAAAATACAATTTTTAGGTGACATGCTCAGCTGTCATCTTTTGTTTAAGTCTTTTGCAAGCTGTTACAAATATCTGAATGTTTTTTAATGTTAAAATTAATTTGGAGAAAGTACTAAATTGCAACTGTCACCAATTAATTCTTCATATTAATGATAAATCAATAAGCATCTCTTTTGATGATGTATGTTGCCCAGGTTTCCCGTAGAAGGAAACCAGCTTCCAGGGTTGAGAAACTTTTATGCATCTTCCAGAAATTCCCTTTGGCAAGTTTCATATTTATTACACATTATTTCCAGGGGTGTATAGCAAAACTGGAACTGCCTTCTCTGATATTCTATATTTTGTGTTTTGAGCTGAGGGACTAGCATTTTCAGTAAAAGTTTATCTGAATTTGGTCTGTCTCTCTACTTTAGGTGACTCCATAATCTGTTACCAGAAATCCTTACTGTTGCTGTTACCCCTACAGCAGCTTTGTGAGAGAGGTGAAGTGCCAACATCAGCGTTTGCAGGTGGAGAGCAGAAGCTGAGACAGTGAGAGGTCATGCCCAGATTGACAATGTGGCAGAGTCCCAGGTCTTGCCATGCTCAGTATGGGTTGTGGTGGTGGGGAGTGTGGTGAGAGGCACAGGAGTGGGGTTCACAAAACCACTTTAGTCTTCTGGGTGAACTGAGCTGAATTAAGCACTTGGTGAATTAAGCACTGAAGATCTGAGATCTGCAGCAGAGATTTGATACACTGATTTGCAGTCAGTGTGTCAAAACTGAACCTCAGCACACATTTACAGTTCTTTTAGGGCTGGTTTTGCTGGGATTCACCAGCTGCTACCTTTCCTGAGCATAAGTACCCCAGGCTTCCTTCTAAGCATGGATGACTGCTTCTTTAACTGCACAAGTGATGAAAACCATGAAAGTGCTGGAGAAGAAGTGATAAAACACTGCAGGAAGTTGGAATTAAGGCCACAGTCATCCTTAGCCTGAAGGGCTTTGCCTTGTGTCTCATCTGGGAGGGAGTGACCTGCCCTTGGGCAGGGCTGGGGTGGTCATACACAGCTGTGGCTGCCGAGGGGCTCGGGACTAAGACATGGCACTGGGTGATCTTTTACATGCTTATCATTTACTCCTGCAGACAAGACAATTCATTTGTGCTTAGGGGTTGGATCTACATAATAAAGATGGTGTAGACCCAAGGGATGTGATATTCTTGGGGCAAAGGGAAGAATAATTGTAGTCCAGTGTGGACAGGGTATTTGGGAATTTCTGCTCTTGGCTCATTTTGTGAATTTAGGCCTCAGTGACTTGCTGAAAATCTTGTCTTACAGGGCTGAGTCTGAACTCTAGTAAATAGATATTTTTTTCTCCTTATAACTTAAAACCAGGCTCAGGTCACTGCAAGAACTGCTGTTTCACAGACTGTTCCTTAACTGTGCTGCTATTACTTCTTACCCATAAATTCACATGGTTGAAGCTGATGTTAAAAATAAGCTTTCCCATACTCTGGTGATTTAAACCTGCAAAGGGAGAAGAGACAGCAAACAGCATCTTTTAGCATCAGTTCCTTGCTGCTGCTTCTCTGGCTGTGATGCAGAGGCAATTTAGTCAGGCATTCCCCCCGTCCATGCTTTCTTTTTTTTTTTTTTTTAATCTCCCTTTTTTTTGCTACTCAAAGTTATTCTTTAAAATAGAAATATAGAAGGCAGAAGCAGTGATTGCTGCAAGAAGGTACTATGGAAACCTGTCACGACAACAGTTCCAAATGAAAGTGAATCTTTAGCTGCTTGAGAAGTCCATGTATTTGTCAGACTCTAGTGTCTCCTCTGCACTCAGAGTTGAAGAGGAAGGAAGTGAATAGAGCAGTGTTGAGGGGAAATGCATATTCTTGCTTTTCACTTGGGGAAAATGTATTTCTGGGCTCAGCCTTGCAATAAGATAGCCTGCAATGAACTTCTGATCTGGGACCTAAAATTTCTCAGTCATATAACGTATTATAATGCTGTGGTAGCAATATTGTCCTTTATGGTTGGTGAGATATGTTTGCTATAAAATTTAGCTTGTAAATGTTTCCAGATGTTTTGTTGTTTGTTATTCTGGGTTTTTTTAAGAAGACATAGGCAGATGAATTATTCACAAAGCTCAAAAGAAGGCAGTGCTGAGAACAATAACTAAATATATCTTTAGCATGCATTTCAGTTGTGGATGTTGGTGCATATTTTTCAGATGGAAAATCAAAGCATGATGTGAATGTATTAGATCCCAAGTCTCTTGATATTTGTTCTCTGTGCCCTTGCAAAAGAACACACTATCAAATAAGTTTTGTTGTTATTAGTATAGCATGCAGAAGATAAAAAATGACACAAATCTGGTACTGCTAGTAATGTTATGACTGATAGATTCACTTTGGTCTGTTTCAGCACTATGCTGATGCATAATAGTGTACTACATCTCTGTATCTGTATGAACATTAATGTTTCTGAGTTAAAATAAATATTTGGAATGCCAGGGATTAATCCTTTAAATATAGCGCTTCCTGGGGATATTCCAAAAATGCGAGTTGAAATGCTGAAGTATTTCATCTTTCTGTGGTCACTGAATTTCTTGGGCATATTTTATAAAGTTTGGTGGGCATGTTCCTTGCTGTTAGAAGTATTGGAAAGCAATATCTAATAAACAGAGAATATATAAGGAAGACAACATTTTTGTTTAATAATGTAAAAGAATACTACTGTTCTTAAAGGATTATAAAGGGAGAAAAAGATCTTTTGGTGGAGAAGTTGCTCTGAACTAGTAAATTAATCTTTCATAGTGTGTAAATTTAGAAAAACAGGTTTTTTTTTTTAATTGACAAAGGTTTCATTTTCACATTTTGTCATAAACTTTTTACTGTGGAGTTACGAAGCCCTTCTGTAATAGACATGGTGGTAGTCTCTTTTGTCCTGTGAGATCCTGATCTTTCAGATTTTGATGAGTCTGTTCACATTTATTAAAAGACATATACTGAATTAGAAACAGATTATGGGATTGTGCAGACTTTGTCTGCTCTGTGATATAGAAAGCTTTATATCACTTTGCCATTGTGCACTTGCCCTATATAGAGGTGATTGAGGAAGCCTAATGCAATTGATGTCCAGCTGTGACATGGTATTTTTATAAAAGTAAAACTCTTCACTGCTCCTAGCCTTTCTAAATGGTTAATCAAAGTGGATTGACAGATTATGTGTCTGAGGTTTTTTTTTTCTTTTTCTTTTTCTTTTTCTCTGTGTAGGTGTTTGTGACTCATAAATGCAGAATTAGACTGAAAATCTGTGACTGGATAATGGAGTATTTGCAAGTACTTTATTGCAATTTTCAGTGCAGCACAACAAATAGCCTTCACTTTCCAGTGTTTATTTGTAAGGATTTATTATTGTGTGGCCATACTAATCTCATAATTTCTGCTTCTGTTTTTATGATAGTGCAAGAAAGTGGTTCATAAATAGTTTCTATAAATGGGTATTCCTGAAAATGCATCTGATCTGAACAATATTTTTATATAACTGTCTTTTATGGTAAAGTAATAGGTGAAAATTGAGAAGTCATTAATGTTTTATATCCCTTCACTCTGCTATGAATCACCACTCAGCTGTTTGCCAAAATCTTTGTATTCTGTTTAGTGACAATTTTATATGAGGATCAGCTGGATAATTTTTAAATTCACTTCTGGTCCTTTTCTTTGGAGATTCATATCAATTAATTTGACCAGTTGTCAACTAAACATGAAAACTTAATCTTCCATTGTAGATGATGTTTTAAATACATATTAACTTAGGTAATGCTTTTTGAAGAATTCAGATGGCATTACTGTTCAAAAAAATTTAAGTACTGATAAATTCTAAGGAATTAGTAGCTATGCAGTGTATGTGTGAGTGGGGAAAAATAGTCAGAATACCTTAGAAAGCTATTAAAAATGACCTTGTGTTTTAGATCTCCCCATTAAGACTAGTTATTTTGAAATATGAAACACTTAGTTTGGTTTCATATCAATTAGCAAATATCGTTTGTAATCACTAAAAGATTACTTCTCATAGAATATTTGTCATGAAAACACAGGAGTATTTAATAGTATTGAGTTCAGCTTTCTTTGCAGGCAGAAATTATTTTAAATTAGAGGCTGTTGCATAGTCTGTTTCTATGTTCTGGATGTCCATCTGTTTAGGTTTTTTCTCTGGACTGGAAAACTGTCAGCCATTATGTCTTGGACAACTTTGACCACAATGAGAAACTGAAACCACACTAAGACTAGATAATAACCTACAAGAACAAGAATGTGTCTGATTCTAGTACTTTTAAGGTAATTAATGCAAATATGATGATTGATTCATCTATTTATATGCAGAGAGGCCTGGGTCACTGCTATGAACTGCTCAGCTGTGAAAGGCTTTGTAAATAAAATATACTATAGGGGTAGAGAGAAGGAGACTGGGAACGCTGTGTGTCAGTATCGAAACTGGAAACTAAGTTTAGGACTTGAAGGTAACTCTGAAAGAGAAAGATGTGACTGGAAAGAGCTGTTCTGAGAACAAGACTGCAGAAGGTCTGGAGGATGGACTGGGGAATGGATAAGGTAGAGCAGTGAAATAAGGACGTGGTGTTTGCATTGCTACAGATGCAGAAAGGTAGGCTAAGATAAGATCTTGTTGAAAACAGCTGAGGTAAGACTGGAGTGGGAACCACGGAGGTTTGCCTTTATCAGACATTGCGGTGTTTTAGTTACATGGGTCTAATCATTATGGAGTGAGGTTAAATAAAGTTGTCTTTCAAGGTCCTCGTCCATTTAAGGGTTTTATACCAAATTGATTAAAATATTTCTGATTTGCATTAGTTACTCAAAGGTGAACAGCATATATGAAATTCTGCTAAATTCCAGAGATGCAACTGAGCAGAGACTGACGTGGGCTTTGGCTGGATCTCTGTATAATCCATCCCAGACTTTTAAATTTTTACTTCATGTATCTGTGTCTCTTCAAAGCTAAAGCTACACTGAGGTTCTTTCTCTCCAGATAAGATAGTATGTTATTGTTAAACGCCTCTCTCAGACTGTAATTCTATTTGTGGTTTGTACTGTTGACTGTTGATTGTTAACAGGTTCTGCAATAATGCAATTAGGTGATACAAGAAGAACATACAAAACATTAAAAAGCCACATCTGCATAGAGCAGAGTGAAAAATATGATTGACTAGCCATGATACTTATCTAAATAAGATAATATAATTCATTTTGCCTCTTTCTCAGGTTAAAAATGTGCTCTGTCTTAATCCTCTTAGAAAAAATCAATGCTTCATCGTGTTCTTGATCTGCTGCTCAGTGCCACATGAAATTCTGCATCGTACATCTTTACATTTATGGTAGCAAAAAGATTTAAAGCTTTGGATAAGCTTGAAATGACATAGGGAACTGAACAGTATGTGGCATTAGAAAGGAGAAATCCTTTCTCAAAAAACTGCAGTTCTTGGATGATTAATAATGTCATCTCTGTGGAAGAACAGGTGCACTCAGCTGCTTATTCTTCTCTTTCACGTCCCTTCTGCAGGCAACACCCCCAGTAAGTTCCCATTTGTGTGAAGGTTTCAGAATGCATTGCTGGCTGACAGCTGAAGTCAGGGGTGGGGACTGCCTTTTTTCAGTGGCCGAACTGGCCACTGTGTTACTCTGTATTAGTTGCAGGCACAGGTAGGCAAATAGGTAGGTTATTCCTTTTTCTGCAGAGGACTTCAGATTTTTTTCCTTCATAGTAAAGTCTTTGTATGATACAGCTTTGCCCAGTTGATTTTAAAGGGACTGACCTTTTTTATTTAAAAAAAAGCCTAGAAATATAAAATCTGTTTCTATAAATGTAGAATCTGTAACAAAAAAGGTCAGTTTTGTCATGCTTCTCCCTGGGGACAAATTTACAAGAGGGCTTAGAAGACTTAGATTGCTATCAGGGTGTGGGTAACACTGCCAGCACTGAAGACATGTTTGGGTGTATGCATGTGCTTGCTGTCTTTCAAGCTGGCCTCAGCAAAACTTGATGAAAATGATTCCACAAATCCATTGTTGCATTCTCTGGGAACTGTAAGAAGAGCTAGGAAGGGACAACGGAGCAGAAAGAGTGTCTTCTGGCTCATTCCTGAGCAACCTGGTGTGGTAAACCCTCCTTTGAGCAAGCAGGTGGATTAGGGCATCTCCAGCAGTCCTGGCAATCTACAATTCTTCACCGAATTATCTGCAGCTCTTCCTGTAGGTGTGTGATACAATGAATTTGAACTTTGTATTAAGAAGAAAAAAAATGTTTTAAAATTATATCCAACAGCAAATCTGACCTTGGTGGGGGTCTGTCTGTAGTTGAGTAAGAAAATATTAGTTAAAAAGAATTTAAAATAAAATAGCTTCCTAAAGTTCATTTCTTTTAAATACTGGAGGGCACTTCAGGGCTGTTAACAATATATGCACAGATTCCAGAAATGAGATGTTGTCACTTGCATAGGTAATTATTATCTTGTAGCAAAGACTAGCAGGAGAACAAGAAAACCCAGATGGCTTTTGATAGATATTTAAATCATTCAGAGCATACCATTTAAACAATATTTTTTCTGAGACAGGATTTTATTTTTTCTTGGTAAAGAGAGAAAAACACGTTATAACCCTTCAGCAGCTAATTCCTAATGTTAATTGTTAAGACTGAGTTAAAAGGGAAACTTGACGTTTCTGTTTTGTAATGGCTTTGTTGAACCATCTAATAGAGTGAGCATGTACATAATGATAATATGAGGTGGAGGTCACAAGCTTTTGTTCAAATCTCAAAAGTAGTAATGAGATTTTGTGTCCTTACACTTCTCTTCTTCAATAATGGGACTTGAATCAGCAGGTGCAAGTCGGGGTTGCACTAGGACTAGGACAGGAGAGGTGCTGCAATCTCACCTGCTTTCTAAACTTCATCAGAAAGGGACAGCTGTGTTTTTAATAGAGAAGCCATATCTTCAGATGTGAACTGGTTTGTTATCAGTAAGGGCTTTAGAGATTGGTCAAATTGCGTAAGAGGTGAGACAAGCATTTTAAGAAGCTTGATTTGGCCCAGAAGCCCCCATGTTGCCTGACTATTTCTTAAAATTTTGTATCATTTCTACCTGACCTTATACTCTTCCTACACTCAATTAGAGCATTGTAGGATAAAATTTATAATTGTCATGGGCTAGTCAGTCTAGCTGATCTGTCCTCAGAGGTGCCAGATACTTTCTTTGAAATTGCTGTCACGTTGATAGCCTAAGGCTTGGTAAACTTTGGAACATTGCTTGATGTTTCATGAGATAATTCTTTAAAACAGTTCCTGATGCCTTTCTGTCCCATTAGCTCTTAGCCATCTGTTGCTTTGATTACACTATTATGGTGAATAAGTGTTTTGGCAAGCTATTTAGCTGTGTTGAAAAATCTTGTTTCTTTGCTTTCTAGTATTTTGTTGCTACTGTTTCTTTTTCTTTTTTTCCCCTCCTCAACCTTTGTAGTGCAATGCTTCTTGCTATTTCATTCTTGTTATTCTAAGAAACAAAAGGCTGACCTAGTTTGAGGACATGATGAGGTTTATAACTGTGCTTTGTGGCTGTTCTCCTTTCATGTGAAAGTCCTTCTACCCAAAGAGATTGTGTATTTCAAACGTGGGCTCACAGAAGGTAGATGTTATAACCTAACCATATTTAAGTTTTGGCTCTGGGACTCTTGCCTCTTATGGCTTAAACTGTTATTTTCTAATCTAGCCAATGTGTTACATCAGTATTATCTATGATATTTCTATAGCAAATCATAATATTTTAACCTCTCACTCCTCCCAACACTGCAAAGGCCAAGGAAGATCTAGGCTATCATTAGAAAGAAGCTTGTATTCTCTGGCTTTACATTGTCAATTTGACCTTTTCATTTATTGCTCAGGTTTTAGAGATGAACAGAGTAAAAGACAGATGGGGTGATAATTGAACACAGAGATGAGCTTCCCTAAGTAGGTGCATTTTTAGAAGTAGTGATATATCAATTAATTTTTCTTTTAGGCATGGACATTTGGAAATGGAACAAAATACTGTTTTTAGACTGAAACTGAATTTCATTGGCATTTAATTTCTACTTTTAATTTTTTGTTACTTTTTCTACTATTAAAATAGCTGAGTTATACCTCAAGGCAAGAATTCCAGCCATTCTTAGTAAGTTATTAATTCTGCTCAATAGGTCATTTTGCCTTGACTGTGACTTACGTGGCCAAGTTTTCTTCACTGCTTATCTGCTTGAGCTCTTTGAATTGAACTGAAGCTGTTCCTGGAATAACTTTTCATTTTTTCACTTCTGATGTCTGTAAGAGATGATTAAAAACTGGGTAGCTGCAAGTGCTTGCAGAACTTTCTCAATCACGTGGTCTTTGAGTAGCACTTGTCATTAGGGATAGTAACATTATTTATGGGACAATTATTGGAAGGAGGCAGAGTGTTGTAATGGTAGTGAGAGGGGAGAAGGGGCAAACACTGTAAAGGAACATCTGACTGGGAATTTTTAGCCTCTCAAAGGGATCTTTTTTGGACCTTGTCAAGTTGTGCTGTGTTGGAAATTGCAGCTGCTATCTCCTAAAAACAAAAGAAGCTGTATGAAATAAACTTTAAAAAGTAAGTGAAATAGTTCCCAATATAGCAAATCTTCTGTCAAATGAAATTAGTTAATACTAAATGTCAGTCAAAGATACGCCGAAGTTTAATCTGGAAACTGTTTTTGCACTTTCTCTCTAAGGACTGCAATAGCCTTTTTTATTCCTTGTCAGAGAATCTGCATTAGTGTACGAGTTTGGTTATCTCAGTGTGCATTCTGTTCTGGGATTGTTGTGTTTCAGTGCTGATTATTTCTTGATGGTTAGGGAATGTTGTGGTATTCCTTGCTCACCACATTGTCAGACCACTCTGTTTAAGTGATTTCTGGACTAATTAGCTATTATGGATCTTCCTTCAGCTAAGCAATGTACGTAATTATTTTTGAGCTGTGTTATGCTTTTACTGCTTGTATATGGGACAGTGTGTGTTTTGCATAAGAGGTAATGATGTGACAGCACACTGAAATCACAGCTGTGGAGTTACCTATCTATCTATCTATCTATCTATCTATCTATCTATCTATCTATCTATCTATCTATCTATCTATCTATCTATCTATCTATCAACAGTGAAAATTTTCTGTTGGGTTTCTGCCACAGCCTCTCCTGAACAAGATTATCTATTCTCTGCAGAATGATAAAGATTTTCAGTCAGAGCCACTGTTCTGATTTTAATAAGCAAAATAGAAACGTCCTTTTATACATTAGTAGCTATGGAACGTAATTTCTAAGTGAGGGACTAGTCCAAGTTTGACTTCTCTGTATGTGGGCCTTCCACATTGTACTGTAAAAGAGCATTTCCTTGGAGAGCTGTTCTGATTATTGGTGGTGCAGATACTTGTGAAATTTAATTGCATGAAAGTTAACAATTAATTACATTTGTAACACTGCTTCTTCATGAAAGTAGTACTAATTGTCTCAGATACTAGTGACCATAAATATTTTTGCCAATTAACACATTTTCGTTTGAGAAAGAAGTTGATAATCCTCACGGGTGAAAAACCCTGTGGCATGGGATCTTTGGGACAGATTTGTACTGGATAAAGAAATAATGGTGTGAAGTTCCCTAAGGCAGAACTGGGTAGAGAAGAACGATTCACTCAGTGAATCCTGTACCCTGAGAAGGAAGAGTGTAAGTTTGGAAGCTGTTTGTAGCCATTAGTTTTGCCTGTTATACAAGTGTCTTATTTTTGGTTCAGCCTTATGCTAGGAATCTTCCTGTCCCCAAATTAGCTCAGTGTCATCAACACATTCCCTTGTGAGGAGCAGGTTTGCTCATCCAAGCTGCATTTCTAATGATGACAAAGGTTATTGCTCTTTCTTTAGCCATGCTTTCAGAAGATTGTTCTGATAATACTTGTGACAATTATAAAATAAAAGACTACAATCTTGACTCTTACAAAATAGTTTCAATATTGGCAGTTGGCAAAACAAAATTGTTTGATTCCATCCTAGGAGATGCTTTCAAATTAGAAATGTAAGATATATTTATTTAAGTCTTTCATGACATTTCTGTTTCGTCTTCACAGGGTTATTGTCTTTGTGGGAAAGGAAGTGACCAAATGGGGTTGTGCTCTGAGAATGATTGTAACTGCCATGCTGGCCTGGACAGCATCTGCTGGGTTATTAAGTCCAGTCACCTGCTCTTTGAAACAACCACATGATGTAATTGTGGAAAAAAAGCCCGCATTCATACTCATGGCTGCAAGACACTTATTTTTCTACTTCTCTATGATCATCTACAGAACGAAACAGAAAGGGGTGGGATAAAATTAATCATAAATGATGTCAATAAAATGAATGGTTCTCATTCATAGAAAAAATGAGCAAATACATCTGGTGTGAATATCTCTTCATAGTTTCTGCTGAATGAGTATCTCTTTTACAAAAACATTAATTGAAATACCCATACCTTTTTTGCAAGTGGTGACTGGTATCAACCTTCTGACCAAGCTATTTTATCTATTGTCTGATGGATACTGAGAAACTTTGATGTTTTGAAATATTTCTGAGTCTTGTTTCATGGCAGAACTAGCTTTTGAGCATGTTCATTTTTCTTTTCTTCATATGTTGAACTGATGACTCACTGAGTCTTCTTAAGCTCTTACATTTGTGGAATTTAGTTTCCACGTATCTGTAACATACTATGTTGTGACTTGCCAGATGGAGGAGTACTCTGAATGGAGAAGGGTATTACTGGTGGACTTAATGCCATCTCTCCTTAACTCCCTGATTCATACTAATTTTGCAATCTGAAGATCACTGTAGTTAATGTTTGAGTAGGTAGTGTTGTTGCCCTACACTTTGGGGGGTCGTGTTTCTACTTCATTTGTGTATGCTTGTGTTTATGCACTTAGATTATACTGTATTGCTAACATATACTAAATACTCTTCTGTTTTTCTTTGCCCTTTACTGTCTTGATTGCCACAGCTTCGAGCTTATGGCAAATGTGGGAATTTCTTATGGGCAGAGATTCTAAGGAGAACACTATAAAATTGCTAAGTGTAGTTGCCTGCAGTGGCAGACAACGTGGTTATAAAAGTTGATGAACTCATTAAATTCCATCTCAAAAGTAGTTATTTTACATATTGTTCCTGTTGGATAGCTATTCTGAATATTATTCTCTGATGTGATTCCCTTTTCCTTTGTAGATCACTTGTAGTCAGTTCTTTTTAACTTCAAACACATGCTTTCCTCTTGATAAAAATTATGGCACCCTTTCAAATCTTAGAACTGTTTAGCTTTAAGCTTTCTTAAGTAGAAGGAAAATATTAGGGAAAATTCTTATCAGTAAAATCTATTAGTATTAGCAAATTCTGAAATACTGGCTCTCAACTTTTTGTCCCATGTGTATTAATTATAAACAGTTTAATTTTGAGATGTATATGCAAGCCTTAAAATATAATAATTCATTTTCATCCTGCTTTTCAACATTTTCTTTTCACATAATTTTTCTCCCAAGTGGGGCTTCATTTTTTTTAACATATTGTCTAAACCTAGAAACTAGCTGTGCATAAAAATTTCCATTCTCTTGATTAGTCATAAACCAACAGTGGACTGTTATATAGCCTGTCTGGGGCATATAAAACAAAAACTGTTTCCTGAGGTGAGAAAATTACTGTATATGAATCAAATAAAGTAATACACTTTGTTCTTCATTGTCAGGGATTTGATATGTCTCTAATTCCATACAAGATGAATACATGAGGTAGAAGTTCTCTATCTGTGGCCATGTCCACAATTTAAATCAAATAAGAAATAGGCTACTTGCATAATCTTTGTTCCATTCTGATTTTAATTTTGGTACTAGATTTGGAAGATACTTTTGAGTGAATAGCAGGTTTCCATAATTAAGTATTTTGGTTTGAAACTTCTGACTAAAACCAGTTCTTTTGAAATATAGCTCAGGCTGTCTTGGAGTATGTTTTAGTGTCTTTCTTGCCCAGTAGATGCAGAGTTAGTTTGCTAAACTGTGATGTGGGAGCTCTAAGATGGATTTTTTTGCCTGCAGTTATTTGTGCCTGTATTGCCTGTTTGTCAGGAAAATAAGTATCTGGCCATTGATTATTTAAGGGTGTATAGTGCCAAGCTCACCTTTCAATGCTCTTCTATTTTCTTATTATTTAATATGTGAACGTTAGAGCCTGACTGAAATCTAGGTGGATGCTCTTATATTATTGTACATTGTTACATTTATGGTAACAAAAAGATTTGAAGCTTTGTTTAAGCTTGAAATGTAATAGTAGGGTATTGATTTTGTATTACTGACTCTCTACCTGGTTTCATAATTGTAAGTATTCTGTAAAAATTAGAACAATTTAGGAAAGGCTGGTAAATGAGGTGTGTCTTTTCTATCTTTTCTTCCTTTCAGTTTCACTCTCTTTCTTTCTGCCAGAGTCTTTTCATTCTATTCCCCGTCCTCTTCCCATTTATATTTTCTTTCTCTTGTTCATTCTGTCCCCAAATTCCCTCCTTGTATTATAGTACTCTTCATTTTCTGACATCCCATTAATCTTCCAGTCTTTATAGCTTACTTTCCCACCTCCACAAGCACACCCACAGGATGCTTAGAAATTTTACAGCATACCCAGTTGTCAAAAAACTAAACCTACAAGTCCCAGACCCGTAATACTATGCTGGGAATGCTCATTAACTCCCACACTGTTTAGAAAAAGAAACTGGTATAGTTAGTATAAGGTCTGCAAACCATAATACATGTCTAATATTCCTTTGCTTTCCACTAAACCTGGAAACTCCTCATTGGAGCTGGGAAAGAAGATGGGATCTGGCTTTTTTTGCTTTAACTATGGTTTTGATCTTGTAGGAACCCTAGAAAAAATGGCATGAATGTGCAGCTATAGGGGTGTGACCTGTGAAACATTGGGTTTGAGGAGAATGCACTGTTTGCCAACGGATCAGAAAACCTGTTGCCATAGGTGGATGTACCAGCAAGCACAGTGGCCAAAGCCAAAGTGGGCTTTGCAGTGGGAAGTTCCCGTGGTCTCAGACGCTGCTGGCCAGTCTGACTGCCACCATTTCTGTCAGTCCATGTTCTTCTCTGCTGGCTGAAGTGACTAAGAAAAATAACAAAAGACTGCATCTCTAATGTGTGTATGATCAACTGATTGCCCCCTCCACTAATTGCCTGTGAATGCTAATTAAAAAAGCAGTATTCAGTGTATGGATGACAGTGCTTAGTTTCCAAAGGCAATAATTTGAGGCTTTTCTCTTGCTAAATAGCACCCATGCCAGTGTTTAGTGTTGCTAAGTGGAATTATCATCACATTCAATCTTTATCAGAGGTCTGTTAAATAGTGGACCTGGAAAGTTTTTGAACAGTTTTCACTACTGTGTGTTGAGCCTTTTTTTTTTTTTTTTGCAAGCTTGGGAAATAATCACTGCGTTGTTTTGTTTCTTAATTCTGCTGTGAGGAAACTGAAGTTATTGTCAGCATTAGAAATAGAAATGTAGAATAGAAGCTTGAATTTTTTAATAGTCAGTAGTAGGGGCTTGACCTGCTTGCTTCCTCTTATCCTTCATTAGTACTTTTTTTAAGCCTGTATCACATTAAATTAACTATGTGGGACTTAACTGACAGTAGTGTAACAAGCACTGCATGTTTAAGCAATATTACTAGCTACACCATAGCTGAATACAGCTGTGCTGTAACTAACCCTAGAATTACTGGATCAGTCACTGATAACCCACCCAGGTTAGATACTGCCAGCAGTGCTTCCTTTTCCTTTCTTTCCATTTATATTCAGAAGATAGCACCAAAAGGATCTAAGCAAAGCATTGCTCAGGGATCAGAGGAAATCAGTCCTCTCCTTTACCCTTCGTTCTCTGTTATGCAGTAAGGATGCCAGTCACTTAAACAGAATTGATTAGCAGACTGAACTTAAAAGACGAACTTGCCCACTAAAATTATGTCTCATCGTGGATAAAACATCTCAATAGTACAGTTAAAGATAATAGTTATTTTTTAATATTTTCTTTCTTCAGAATCCTACTCAAGTGGGAACTGCTCTTCAGGTTTTCCATAATCTTGGGACTTTGAAGGATACCATTGCTAATGTGGTGGATGGATACTGCACAGTGCTGGAAGAGAACATAAAAAATGCTTTGGATATCAAAGTGTTGACCCAACCATCTCAAACAGTGACAAGAGGTGTGATACTTGTTTTACAGAGAATGATAACTGATTCTTTTTTATGGGAGTATGTTATGTTATAAAATGGAAGAAACTCTCACATCCAGGCCTGTTCGAGGAACATTTCCCTGCTTGCTTTAACCAGTAGAGGGTGGGAGTAGGCATGTTTCAGAAAAAAATTAATTAAAAAAACATTTAATTTGACAAAATTGGGTCTGTGATATTTGACTTGGAGGTTTTCCTTTATTTCTCTATGCCACTCCTTCCTAACTTGCCCAGAAAATTGTCCTCATCAGGTTACGATTTTGTAGCATTTTCTTACCTGTTTCTCATGGAAAGATGACTCCAAATTCTGCTTTCTTTGTATTGGTGGGAGGATTACGGGTTGAAATTCGTTCAATCAATGGAAGAAGCCTGCAACTACGTTGTTACGTTTTTGCCAGGTGAAAATTGTTTCAAAGCAGACTATTCAATATGAAGAAATGTTGCACTGTTAAACATTTAGTTCCCAATTAGCTCAGATAGCAAAAAATACTGAGGAATTGGGTGGACAGGCAAATTTGAACTTTGATGTTATGAATGTGCAATTTTTTTTCAAAAGTCTTGCAACAAGGTGAGGGGTCCAGAACCTTAATCAGTAGCATAATACAGAAATGCATCCTCTCTCAAGTGAAGTGATTGTTTAGAAGCTGCATGCCCTTCAGCTGGAATATCACTTTTTTTAGCAGTTTGTCTATGTATTTAAGTCCTGAGCTGGTAATAGCTGTATTTTTCACAGCTACTCTCTCTGCCATTTCACTTTGCTCTTACTGCCTGCAAAACTGCTCATTGCCATTACTGTGGTGTTTCTGTGGACGGTTGAATTGGTAGAGCATGTAACAGTCATGAGCACAAAGTATCCCCGCTGAACTTCAGAGTTTAGTCAACTTCTCAGTTAAGACAGCTGAGGCCATTCACAAAGCTCTGTTCTGAAGATATTTTTGGCTGCTTTGGCTTAAAAAAAAGTATCTGTCAAAGTGCATAGAGATCTATATTTCCAGTACTTTAATTTTCATTTGTGGAAGCTGAAACATGCTGCTGTGTATGTTTAAAAACCATTCAGGTGGCCCTGGTAGAGCTGCTATGCCAACACCTGGGAACACAGCAGCTTTTCGAGCAGCCCTCTGGACAAACATGGAGAAACTCATGGATCAGATCTGTGCTGCTTGTGGACAGGTACTCTGCACCTAATTCCTGTTTGTCTCATCATGCAAATTTGGATATAAGAATTTAGATGTCACTTTCCCTCTCAATAAATTCTCTCTTACAGGTGCAGCACTTGCAGAAAGTATTGGCAAAGAAAAGAGATCCCGTGTCACATGTCTGCTTCATAGAGGAGATAGTCAAGGTAAAGTTTTAATTTAGCTGAATACACTTTAGTAAATCTCTAAAGAAAAATGTGGTGAGAGAATGAGTTTGTTTACAATTTTACAGTTCCAAAATTTTTTGTTAATTAAATTGATGGCAAAGTGGTGAAACTCAAACTAAAGTTGAACGATATATTTGTGGTCTGTGGTTTATATCTGTAGGATGTAAACATGTTCATTTTGTTGTAATTTCTTTTGTTCTCTTTAAAAGAGAGCTGATAAGGCACCACTGTATGGATCATTAATGTCATTCCATAATACATGTGATTTGAGTAATTAATTAAATCTGTTAGTTTGCATAGGAGAATGTGTCTTCATCTATCATTTTCAGCCATCTGTTTCTCACTTCTTGACAATTTCTCCCTTGAAAAATAATCATGGCTGTTCTTTTGAATACCTATTATTTTCCATTCATCTGCATTGTTTTTTATTCATATTTGGAATAATTTGATTAATGGTCTTCTTCAGTGGTAGGAACAGGATTACTGAAACTGTCTCATCTACCTTAGTAGAAGAGAACTAAAACAAAAGACAAGTTCCTGCTGACGTCTCTTTCCAAGTGTATAACTGGATTTTTAATTTACATGGACTTAATATTTGAAATAACTTGGGGAAGCTCTTCATATGCAAACGTGGTCTTCTCAACAGTGAAAACAAATAATAAAGGTTAAATACAGCGTTTATCTGTCTCTTAAGCCCATCTGCAGAAGATGTTGCACAGAGCATCACTTTTCTGTGGCACTCCAAGCTTCTCTTACTGTGTTAAAAAAAACAAACAAAAAAAAAGCAAACCACAACAATAACAAAAAATCCACAACCCCCCTCAAAAAGTTTATAAACTTTTAGTGTATTTACTTAATTAAAAAAAAATTTAATCTGGAAAATGTGTCTATTGCTGCCTGTGTGGATTAGCTCTTCAGTGGATCAGCATGTTTAGGGAGAAACATAGAAACCTGGAGACAGACCAGAAATGCTGAAAGGAAGAGTTTGAATGGAAAGGGAGCTTAGGTAAATGATCTGGTGTTGATGAGTGGCTCCCATCCTGTACCCATGCTTCTCACTTTCACTCTTCCCTCTTGTAAAGCATCACTTGAAAAGGAGTTTTTCAGCAACTGAAAAGGGACTTTTTCCAGTTTTTGAGGCTGATAATAGAGGGAAGCCAAAGGAAGTATTTTATCCTCCTGGAGATTAAATGAACAGGAAAAATGAATTTCAATGGAAGCAGGATAAGGAAAAATTCATAAGAAATAAAAGACTTAGTGGATTGTTTTAATGCTAAGCATGTTCCATGATTTCTCTGATTACCCTTCCTTCCCTTAAAGTTCATCCTGCAGGATTGCATCTCAGTGAAGTTTTATTTCCCAAATAAAATCCATCTATTTATTTTTCTGCAGTTATCACTCTTCCAATTACTTTGCTCTTCAGAGGGTGTTTTGGTGTAGTATAGTGCCAGGCTGGACTGTCATTCTCAGTGGGGCAGCTGAGGAGGAGTGGTACATCCTTTTCTGATGTTCTGCTAGCAGAACTCTCTCAGCATGGCACAGTACTGCTGATGGCTCTGATGCTTGACTTACTTCTTGCCTGAAATGGTTCAGTACAGCACTGTGTTTTTCTTGGACATTCTCACAGTTAGACCATTTGTTCTGGTGTGTCTTGAGAAAGGTGGGGCACCAGGCTGCAGATGGGTGAGGTCACACTAAAGAATAGAGCTGTTGTTCAGACAAAACCAGACACGTATTGCATGCTGCTGAAATTCAGGAGTGTAAGTACAGATGGCCGTATGGGAGAGTATGAATTGTTTCAGATATAAATAAGAAATTGGTATTTTGCCATTTACTAATGAACATTCCATCTCGTATTAAACCAAACTGAAATGTGCTTTCCTCAGCAAGTGTTCTGGGCAGGGAGAGAAGTTGGATTTTCTTTATTGTATTCAATTTCATTAATAAACTGAGCAAATGAACAAAACAAACTGAAGGTACTAACGTTGTACCCGTTTGCTAGAGCAGCATGCCCACTCCAGAAGATAGGAAAACGAATCATCCACTCTACAGTCTGTGCACTAATTACTGTTACTGATGTCAACATTATTATTATAGTCATCTTCTGCAGCAGCTGCAGTACCACTTTGCCTGTCCATCTGCTTCCTTGTTTTGATTACTGCAGTGCAAGTATCATCCTAGGAAGCATAAGAGAGGAGGAGATCCAGCCTTTTTAAAGCACAAGTCCTTTAATAACAAGGAAGCTTCTTGCCCTTTTTTTTTCTTTTAGTCATCATTCTCTTTTTCCATTGGGGATTTTTTTGTGTCTTTCTCTTCACAGATAGCACAGCCTGCAGTTTTTCTAATTTTGTATTATGATCTCAAACATGTGCTTTCCGGCTTTCTAATTACCTCTTACCATAATAATATTTAGTAGTGTTGTATCATGTTGTATCCAAAATGTAGTTTTAAAAGGACTAGCTAATTAATTAAAGGATTCACAAAAACTGTTTTTTATTTAAAAAAAAAAAAGGAAACAAAACCTGACAGATGAAGAAACTGAGGTACAGAACTTGGAAAATTTTAAATACTGCAGTTCAGCAAGAGGGCAATGACAACACCTGCACCTTTTCTGCCCTATGGTTTCTCAAACAGAATTCCCTTCCAATTTTTAGCAGCTTTAGATGTGGCCAGGCGTTAAGTAACAGTCTCAAGCTTACATGAGGATCATGGAAGAATCTGGACATTAAATTTATACTGCACATTTTTTCATTCCTTCCCTTTGCAGATCTAGATTTTGGTATTTTTCCTTTGTCGCAATATGAAGTTAATGCTATTCTGAAAAGAAATCATGCACTCACAGTACCTTCTAAAAACTGCTTCATTTCGTACTAGTCACGAACTATAGATTCATTATTAATGTTTACATATTTAAATTACAGATTTAATTTTTAACAAATCTATTAACTGTTTAAGAGGAAATATGATTGAATGGACATTTTATAGGTTTTATGTAAGAAAAAAGGCCTTTAATGACTAGATTTTAGTTGAAGAGGGCTAAAAATTCAGAACGCATGGAGTTCTGATTTCTAGTTTTGGGGAAAATGAATAGAGCTTTCGTTGTGTACATTTTTTAAAAGATAGGGTTAATGCTGTCATAATGTTAAGGGTAGAAATTAAAATTGCAAATAAGATTTAAATAATGTAAATTTGATATTTTTGTTCACCGTATGAGTGGTTATTTATATCACTTCTTTCAATTACTTAATTCACCTTCAGAGAGCTAATAGGTTACTTCAGTTTATTCTGCTTTATTGCTTCTCTCTTTCAATGTGTAGTGACTAATCCTTCTTCAGCTGTTGTAATGCCTTAACTAAAATTGACTTTAGTGTAAATCGCAGCTGAACATATCTTTCTGTGACAGCCACCTTCCTAATTAGAGATAAGAGTCCCTCTTAGCCCTTTGTAAAAGAGTTGAAAATGATCTTTGATCCTCATCTATTTTGGGTCCTTCACTCCCACATAGGCATCAGGGAGCAGTTCTGCAAATAGAAAAGCAGCCTGAGAAGCAGTAAATCATTTTTAAGGGGGGTGGGTTGGGGTGGTCAGTAGAAAGGATGAGCTAGGGTCTCTCTGCTGGGCAGAAAAGTACAGGCAGACCTGCCCTTGCTCGCCTTTGGGTGTCCTGTTTGCAACCAAGGCACATCACAAACACTGTCGTTTACGTAAGCCTCTGGGTAAAAAAGTGAGCTGAGAGTTGTAGGGAGTGTTATTATGTACTTTGTGGAGGGCTCTTATCATTGCTTCTGCTGATGAATGTTTGGTGAGTAAGCAGGCTTTTTTCCTGAGTTGTCAACACTGGCAATATGAGGTGTTAACGATACAGAAAGAAATGTCCTCAGCATTACATAAGATAAAGAAAACAAATGGAAAATATAGATGTTTATTGACAGAGTGTACTTATATTTCACCTTCATATTTCTGCTCCCCATCCAAACTTGTTAAAAAATGTTGCTGCTTTGAAATTATTCACATCTACCATCACATATTCTCATTCAGTTGACCCACTAAAAAATAATCAGGAGTGGAAAAAATTGAGAAATAATCTAATTATTGTCTTATGTGAATTCAGAAAATAGTGTGGCTTTCACCAATTACTACAAGTATATGATCTATTTTTTGGTATTTTTTGTAGAAGCAGAATTGGATTACTTGTACATAATTTCTGCTGTGATTTCTGTTTGTTGTTTAAGCAATAATGAAGATCTAAACACAGGTAGATGAACAGGTTTTTGGTTCCCAAAATATCAAAGATGCGTTTTGTTTCAGATCTACAAATTGCCCTGCTGAATTCACTTGCAGGATTTTTGAGGACTCTTAAAGAGCCAAGAAGATCATGCCAGTTAAAAGTCCCCGTTCTCATTTTGAATGGATATGTGTGCCCAGACAGCCATACTAAAAGTAATTTGATTCTAATTCACATGGGAGGGTCAGAGCCTGTGCAATGGTTTTCTAATGACACTACGATTTCTGTAGAACTTTAATTCCATTTCTCTGACAGAAATGTGCAGCTGTGAAGAAAAGGGATGGTGTGGAGGTTGCGTGGCTTAGTAGGTAATAATGACCTTTGTTCTTTTTCACTTCTGGTTTGGTGGTGTTTGTGCAAATTGCAGATCAGCGATGACTGCAAATTATTAAATCAGTTGGTTTTCAGTCAGCTTGCCATTGGAAAAGAAATACAATTCACCAGAAGTGTAGCCTTTTATCATCATTCTTGTCAATCTTACCTGAACAGCTCCGGGCTGAGTGGACACGGTAACGAACCATCCTTTCATCCTTGGAGGGGATATGGAATAGTCAAGGTGAAAGCATAGTTTGAATTGAAGCTGTACATACTAAATCACTTCTCTGGGTAGAAGAAAGCTGTTAAATCCCTGGAGTAGTTGCTGGCTTTTGAATACTAAGTTCATTTATTTCCAGTTGATGCATATCTTGCAGGAATATGGAAGGATTAATTAATGTTGTAAGTAGTTTTGAAAATACAGGGTACTGTTTAATATCTAGGTATTTTTGTTCCTTACAAACTAGTTTTTCTGAGGAATCTCTTAAGAATTCCAATATTCTGTGAAATGCACAATCTTAACTTTTTTTTCTAGTCAAGAAGGTTTTTGAGAAATAGGGCAAACTGGTTTTTGTTTCTTTTGTCGCCTGCATAAAGAGACCTTTTTAAAATGTGCCGCTGCTGCTGGAAGTCTAGAAACTATTACACCTCGGATATAAACTGATCAACCCAGTGTAATGAAATTCTGTGCCCTGCAGTAAAACAAAAAAATCAAGGTCATTTTTAAAATCACAGTGTCATTTATTGACATCCCTGCACCTGTAATGTATAATATAAACAACATTAGAAATTTAAATTCACTCTTATTTTAAGAAATTTAATCCCGACTACTTTAAGGATATAGAAAAGGGTTATTGAAAACACACACAGAATTTGTCTTTTCTTTACTGATTAATTGCACTACTGAGGATGATGGCTTTTTGTTCACAGCCTAACATTTGGCAATTATGTTGCTATAGAAATAGTGCAAATAGATTTCCTTATTTCTGTCCCATAGGAACTTGCCGTATGAAACTGTTAAATCATTTGCATTGTCACTTTATTGGCGGAAAAAATATTTAGACTGTCCTTTAAACATCTTCTGTTTTTAGAACATTCGCAAGTCCCGTATTTCTCCATGGCGGAGCGTTTGATTACAGAAAGAAAACACTGTATGTATTAGTATGCAAAGCCTGATTTCAGGAGCCTGCAGCAACTAGCTGCATGGTAATATTCACTATATTGTTTTACATTTCAAAGAGGCTTCACAATAAAGATGTTTTTCACATTCTACTCAAAGTATTGAAATTTCTACAGGGAAAAATAAGTTGGAAGTGGTTGTCGTGAAGTGGGAGCCAGTTTAGAATCAGTGGGTCAGATTTATTATTTGAATGTTAAAATAGCTATTTTAGACACACACAAATATGATAATTCACAGATGGGAAATTATACTCATTAAGTTCTAAATTTACAGTGTGGAGGAAATAGAGACATTTGTAAAAATAAATATATGTCCTTTCAGCATCTTCTTACATTCTTGTCTAATACTGAAGAAGGGGGGTACTTTCATTCCTTGAATTATAACGAAATAGTTATAATAAGAACAGAGCTAAAGAGATTTCATTTCATTTCAATACTAGCAAAGTTAATCAGTAGTTTGATACGGGTTTTTAAAATTAAGTAAGCTGGTTTTATGTTTGAGGAGACTTGAAATCAGTTTTCCAAGCTTTAGCATTAATATTATTGTATAGTACCAGTGAATACAGGTCTTCTAGTATCTTTCATTTGGTGATACTGGTACTCAGCCCACTATTGTTCAGTGGTTAACTTACTAGTAGCTGTTAGTGAAAATGAGTTGTATTTTTTGAACTGAGAAAACAAGTCATTTTCATGTGAGTGAGAAGGTTTAGCACATGAATCGTGTCAGTCTGTAGATTCTTCTATAATCTTGTGAGCAGGCAACATCGAATCTAAATTTCAAATCTATGCAGTCAATGCATCAATCTGAGTAATAGTGTTGCTTCACACTATTAACAAGTCTGCTTAGGTGCTGTAATACTATGCACTAAAGATAAAAGGACTACTGAAAAAAAAAATTAATAGACAAGTATAAATCCCACCCACCCATTCATTCCCTACCAGTAAAAGTACTGATCTAAATCCTTTCCTTACCACCAGGCATTGCATAGAAGGTGATTGAGTCTGCGGGCTCTCCCAGCTGCACTGTGTTCTGAAACTCAGCTTTTTATCAATGTGGGATGAATCATGAATGGCCCAGCTGAAGGGCCAGGCCCAGAAGGTGCTGATGAGTGGTGCAAAGTCTAGCAGGTGGTCAGTAGTGTGCCCCCACAATGGGTCAATAATAAGGTCCAGTTCGGTTTTAAGACTTTCATTGGTGATCTGGATGATGGGCCAGAGTGTACCCTCAGCAGTTTGCTGATGACACAAAAGTGACAGTAGTGGCTGATGCTCCAGAGGGTCATTCTGTCATCAAGAGGGGACCTCAAGAGACTGGAGGAATGTGAAGAAGTGGTCTGACAAGAACCTGGGACAGTTCCTGGGACAGAGAGCAGGAAGAAGTAACGCTGTCCAAATGTCTCCTGGCACTGGCCTTATGCAGTGTTATTAAGCTGCGTCGGGAGGTTTAGGCTGGATATTGGGAAAAAATTCTTCACAGGAAGAGTGATTGGCCTTTGGAATGGGCTGCCCAGGGAGGTGGTGGAGTCAGCATCCCTGTAAGTGTTTAAGAAAAAGACTGCATGTGGCACTCAGTGCCATGGTTTAGTTGACACGGTGGTGTTAGGTCGTGGGGTTTTATGATGTCATAGGTCTTTTCCACCCTGATTCATTCTGTGACTCTGTGATTCTATTAAACAATCGTAAATGTTTTATCTAAAACCCGCTCTGTTATGGCAAAGTTGCACAGTGTTACTGTTTGTGATGGGTATTGACTTTATAGAAATAGTTGAAATGAAATAGGTACACAAAGTGAAAATATTTTTTGCAGATTGCTGGTTATGGCCCTGATTCAGCAAAGCACTTAAGCACATTTTTAATTTCACATAAAGAAGATATACCATGGAAGTCAAACTACCTCCGTATATTATTTTTATAAGGATAAGCTTTGTCCCATTCAGATACACAATAAAGTGAGCCCCACTGTTGAGAAAATACATCACCATTCGTGGTCTAGCCTGCTGGACATATTTGGTCTGATTTATAGCTGTAATTTTCATGAGCAAGTAATTCCTCTGTGATTAGTATGTGTGACTGTGTAGCAAATTTTTAAACAGTGTGAAAAAGGGGAAAATTACAGTGGCTGAGCCAGAGTGCAGTCTGGTTGTTGTGTTTTTCTTTTTTACTTTACACAGATGCAAGTAGGTTACCTAGAAATAACATATTTTAAAGTAGCTAGGTGCTAATAGTCCATACACCTTTCAAAAGTATCTTTCCATTCCTCTAGTTGTGGCCAGCTGTCCAGCAGGTCAGAGTGGCAGGGGGTTGCCCTAGTGTGTGTTACTGGGCAGTTGTTCAGAGAGGACAGATCTAAACTGTCTTGCACTGCCTAAGGAATTGCACAGGGGCCACTAAATCTTGTTAGTGCCTGCTCATCTGTTCAGTTTTGGGCAATAAAGTGGTCACTGGTCACAGGAACAGCAGTGACAGTACTTGTAATTTACAGTTTGGGTTGGTAGATATTAGTTTATCTAAGCGTCCTTTCAGCATTGGAGCATTTTCATAGCAGATTTTTATTAGAAAATAGCCAGTTCTGTGGCTGATCTTACTTCTCCACCATTTTGTAGTGGTACAAAGTATGATTTGTGTGCAGATTTTCTGTGCTATGAGATCAAAATAAAGATGCTAACAGACAGTACCATTAATTAAAAAATGCTACATTAAATGGATCTGGTTTGGGGGGAAAGTTCTGTTTTGCCGTTATAGTCTTACAATTGCTTGCAATTAATGTTCATAGATTTAATTTGATCATATTTTATGATGGAGAAAATATGTATATGTCAACCTGAACCTTGCCTATCATGAGTTTCAGATACCATCAATTACAGTTAAAGTTCTTTTGAAAAACGTATCGCATGACAAGAGGAAATAACATTTTATTTTATGCTCAAGTGCAATAATTTACTTCTGAGAGACTTTCAATTATGTATGGATGTTTTATGTAGGCTATGTGCTCAGTATGCACCTGAAACAGCTTTGTGTCAGATAATAACCCCTCTTAGCCTCCAAACGTTTACATCTTCTCTGTGTTGTTAAACACATGCTCTGGGTGGGGGGACAGTATGACAGAGCAGTGACCTTTTTCCAGTGTTGTTGGTTATAGCATAGGAAGCTGTTGGAAAATGATTGCTACAGAGCTGAAAAGATAATCGGATGCAGTTCATTACTCATCTTGTCAGCTGCTCCTGCTACAAGGGATTGTATCACAAGATGTTAATCTGCTTGTGACTAGATTTCAAAGCAAGCATTTTTATTTTGGAGGGGGTGTAAATAATTTAACATCTTTCAATTCTGTTTCATTTTCTGAAGCAAGAGAAATGGAAAATTCCTGATTTGAAGTCTCAGAATATTAATTGATAGAAATATTAGTACATCCTTGTGGGTTATTTTACAAATATATGATGATATGCTGCAAAAAGCTATTTAATTGCAGAAGTTGTTCTTTTTAAACTAATTATGAGGTAGTGTATTCCTTGAATAGTGGAAGTTAGTCTGCTAGCACACTTCATCTCCTCTCTTGTTCTGCAAGACAAGTATTAGACACAAGACAGATTTGGACCAAAAGAGCCCTAACTACACATTGAATCACTAATCTGGATGTACCCAATGCTCCCATACATTGTCTACCACTGAGGATATTTGGTGTAAGTGTGGAGGAGGACTATATTCATTATTTACAGATGAGAAGATGACAAGAAGGTAATTTTAGCTGGCTGATTTTAGTTTTCTGAAGGCAAAAGGCCCAAAAGAACAGTTACTTTCTGATACTGTGGTTTGCTGCTCACAATGTTGTCTGCGAAGCATAGGGGAAGGCTTATAAAGGCTTTCTATTACATTAAGATGAGCCAGTAGATTTGCTGTGTACATTTCAAGCAAGCAGAACTGCCTTTTCCTCTTCCAGCTTCATCCTGCCTATCTTTTTAGGTCCTTGAAGAAGTTGTCCAGTGCAAGGGACATTGCTTTAATTTCCTGCTGGAGAAAAACACTCCTTTTGCTACGCTTTCAATGTTATTTTCTAGTATTGATTATTGTCAGATGGAATTGCATGTTACATTTGAAGCAGTTAAATTATAATTCTCATAAATCTAATAAATCTAATCCTTATTAGAATACATTATTTAAAAAACAAGCAGTGAGAGACTTAAATGTACTTTCAAAAGTAATATATTGAATTATTGTGTAAGCAAAAGAAATTACAGATTTAAACAAAATAAATTGTTTCTGGATGCTCATGGTTGCATATGGCACTTTTTTACTCCCTCAGGAGTATCTAATGCTAATGCCTTGCTGTATTCCAGTTTGGTAGCTACAGTCCACCCACTTAAATACCCCCTGGTGTACACGTGGGCAACAGTATTCTCTAGTTCCTGCCACAAACTCTTACATGGTCTTCTCTGTGCTATTAATCAGCAGCTATATTTCAGCTCCAGAGAGACTGCATCTCAGCACTGGACAAACTGAGATCTCATATCATATGTTGTAGGAGCAACCAGCACTCCATAGATAGTGATTTTAGTTAGTTCAAAAGCGGGGTTTATTTTTTCCCCTAAACATTTTTGACTGAGTAGTCCATCAGCAGGAAATGTTACTTGACTTTTTCATGAAGCTTTTCCCTTCTGTCTCTTCTCGTACGTAACACAGTTGGCTAGCTGAGCCATGAGGGCCTTCTTCACTGGAGGATTGTGGTGCAGTTAATGCACACCATTCGCCCAGGTCAGAAGGCACAAGCTGATGAGCAGAGGCTGATTGGTATGGCTGTGGCTACCCGTGCAGATGTGTGCATGAGAACATATGTTTGTATGTCTGCTGACTTTATATCATAAGTGTATATAGAGACATAGAAAAGTTGCCTATTTCCACAACAACAACAATAAAATGTCATCCCATGTTGCTGTTGCTTGTCACCATGTTGAATCTGACAGTTGAGATAGGAATGTTGATGTGGAGGGGTACATGTGTATTTCTTTTCTGGACCCTTTAATCACTGTGTTTTCTGCTGAGACAGTGACAGAGATGTAGATAGTAATTACAATAATGAATAAAAAAGTTGTTTGAAAGTGCTCTCTAAGTATTTTTCCACCTCCAGTAGATTATTTAGAATTTGGATTGAATTACTATGCTCAGTAGGCAACCATTGTTCCAGACTGGGATAGAGAATATGAAAACCAATTAATTTATACTTGATGTGAAAGCCATTTGTTTTATAGTAGTCTTTGTGTTCTAAATTTGAAACTGTGAAATAAAGAATTAAGTAATTTCACATTTATGCTATAGCAATAAATTTACCAAGAAAAGAGATTTTATGCAGTGAACCTTCTGAATAATTTTCTGATATTCTAATTTTATTTTGCCCATTTATGAAAATCAACTACAATTTTACAGAAAATAGAAACACAGCTATAAAATAAATTACTTCAGTTTCTAAATCCATCATTGTCCTCAAGCAGTGAAAAATGAGATTCTGTAATCCCAGTTTATTTTAGCATTCAGTGTTAATGATCATACATTTTATGAGTCCAACAGCATAAAATGTGTTCTCTCTCAGTTCTTAACGCATGACCCTTAAACTTTATCCTTCTTTATCTTTAGAGATAAGGATTAGAGTTGGATGAATTCCTCATCTAATTGCAGAGTTTGTGATGATAATCCTATTTTTTATCATTATTTTTAGATGTATCACTATACCTTTGATTGATTTTCAGATTTTATATTAATTCTTTAAGATGTTTTTTTATTTTAACTGAAACTTGAGCATGAGCTTGCAGTCTTTCAATGAACAGGTCTTCAAGAGGGATGCAGTGGTACCTGTTAATGAATGACATTGTAAAGACATCTGTTGCTTTGCCCACTATTGCCACTGCTAGTGAAAAGAGACTATTTTTTTTCCCTTTATCATGTTAAGTAGTAGTAATTCATTTTGGAGTAGTGAGACTCTTAAATATAGTGGATTATCTCCGGCTTTTTGTGGTACTGCTGGGCAGTGCAGAAGTTAAACTGACATTTTTTTTCTTTTCTGATTATCATCCCTATAGTGATGTGATCAAACTGGTTAATGCAGCAGTAGGGTCAAGGAAGGGACGTGCATACCATGCAAGGAAGAAAACCATTGTGTTTGGAGTGGGTTTTCTTTTCCCATGACAACACTGAACAGTCTTGCAAGTATCTTAACAGGCAGGCAGGACAGGATACCCATCCTCATCTCCTGGAATTTTTTCCTACCTCAGACAGACAGGGATCAAAAATCACACATTAATGCTTGACCCTAAGTGCCAGGTTTTGGGGGCAGTTTGCCCCTGCACGTTCCCTTTGGTGTGCTCCCTTGTTTCTTCTTCTGACTGCAAGCCCTGTTGGCACCAGGCAGTGAAGAGTGAGCTGTGAGGTTCACTGTATTTTTGTGTGTTTTGTGGTTTTGGGAAGCAGAGCTGCTCTGCGTGCAGCACGCAGTGGGTTTGGTCCCTGGCTGGAGTTTGCCAGCGCGTGGTGATGGCAGTAAATAATTGCTTGGTGTAGCTGGCACGAGAACTCCCACGGAATGGGAAGGTCACTGCAGTGCAAAGAGATTTTCTAACACATCTCCTGAGGTGTGCTGCCTCGGGCTGCACTCCCCCCCCTAGAGAGCTGGAGCATTTCTCTCAGTCTTGGAGGAAAATACTTAGTTTGAGACAAGACTGAAGCTTTTGTTTTTGTTTTCTCCAATACTTTTTCTAGCTCCAAACCTGGGGGAAACTTCTCAGGTTTCACTTACCTTGTTTTTTCTGTACGATGAGGAGCAGCTTTGGCTGGAAGCATTTGCATTGCTTGAGACTCTTCGAAAAGAGTATGTTTTGAAACTTTTATTCCTTTTGTCCCTTGCTCTCAGGGTGGCCAGTCTGACATTTTGTACAAATTTTGGACTGCAGTAACCCAGACGCTTTCCTCTCAATTTCAATCAGCAACAGACTGTAAGTATTCAGTATAAATGATGTGTAATGTGTTCTGTAATTATTTTGAGTCTCACTTTTCAGTAAGCCCTTTGCTCGGTATCTCCTCTACCAGAACTATAGCAGTGGTTCACTCAGCACAAGGTCTGTGTGTTAAAAACTTCTGGGTTTGTAACCAGACAGGATCCTCCTAAACTATGGTTGAATTTTCAGAAAGAAATATTTTCTGTTTGATTAAGTAGTTGTTATCTAATAACAAAAAGTATTTTTCTGACTGTGAATGGGGGTAAAAATGTTTGGAACGATATATTATACTTCCTAAGGCAAGTGTGTTTGCCAGTTTCAAAAATAGTAATTTGATTTTAAGGATAAATTCTTAGTCTTTTCTTGTTAAACACTGATTGGTTGTAAAAATCAGATTTCAGCCATTTTTTGGATATCGTTATAAACAGGATTTTAGTTACTTCAGAATTGTCTTATATAAATACAGATAAACAGCTGGTGTTCTGACTCTACACAATTTTCTCTGCCTGTGTAATATGTAAGCAGCCGATAAAATCAAGGAATATTAAATATAAATCATGTGTTAGCATAAGACAGTTCTGTTACCAGAACATGCTAGTGCAGCATGCAGTTGGATCACAGGTGAGTTTGGTGCTTCGATAAATATATCTTTCATGTTTGCAAAGAGTGTTTAAAGTTAATCTTTTGCACATAGAGGTGGAGTGCATAAGATGTGCATTTGTCTTTGTGATCTCAGCTATTGCATTGGCCCTCCAAAATTTGGTCCCTCCAGCCTTTACAGCAGCAGTATAATTTTGAGGAACTAGCTGGTGGATTCCTGTTCAGTGGTTGCTAAGTAACAAGATGATCTCAAAAGAAAATGTATGCATCTTGTATTAAAACATATTAATTGTACTGTTTGCCTTATGCATGGCTGTAAGAGCAATATGTACATGCCCTGGGGCTCCTGTGTTCAAACTGAACACGTGCTACCTGTTCTCAGCACTCACATTTAATACTGTAAAATGATGGCATCAGGTAATGGGACCAGCCGACACTACAGAGCTGAGGGAACTCTTATATTTTGTCAGCTGTACTTTTTCTAACAGCTATTCAAAACTATTTTATTACTTACAGTTTTTAATAATGTGTTTTATATAGACATTTATAGGGAGGTTTTGATGTGAATGATATTTTTATTTTGCTACAGCTGAGTTTTGAGGAGACATTTCTTCATTTAAGTGAGGTACCTGCATGAAAATGTTAATTTTTAACATAAATTTCTGGTGACTGAATCCACTGACATCAGGTTCTGGATCATATAGATCAGAGGAAGACAGGATATCAGACAAATAGTGTAAAAATAGGAATTTATGGCAGCTTAAAAGGTTTGATATTAGATCATTATCTGCTTTTGTGAGGTTGGGACAGTCTTTGTAAACATAGCTTCATGACTTAAAATAACTCTGTGTTTGACAATAAATGTGAATCCTCCAGTATTCAAAATGATATATTTGAGTTGAAAGCACAGGCTGGGTGAAATGGGGCAGATGTCTGGAACCTGAAAAACCTACAAATGAATGGAACAGTATTAATCTCCTAATGTAATGGGAAATCTATGGAGTATGAGTGATGTTAGATCAAGATTAACAGTTGCTAAAGCAGTTGTACATTTGTTTCATTTCCTGTTACTTGTGGCAAGCCTTTCAAAGCTGAAAATAATGCTGCTTTTTTTCTGCTGGTTTTGTCATTCTTTGACAAGTTTAGGAATTGCATATTAAGTACCTTGTTTTAAGCAGTGTGCATAAAAGCATATGCTTCCCTCATCACATTTCTAAAGACTTTGGTTCATAGGAGTTATCTTTGTCTGTTTTATATTGTTATCTTCGAAGTTGCACAGCCCCACACTTATCCTCCATTAAGATATTGTTAGCAAATCTCTACATTTAGAGAGTTCCAATTACACTTTGGCCTTGAATGAATGATAATAATAATTGTTTGATACCAAATATTTACTGCACAAAATAAAGTAAGTTTTTCATATCCAGTCATCCAATTGTGGGTTTTGTACTGGTGCTTTACATCCTTTGTCAAGTGCATTTAGTATTATAGTCATGTCACTTTGAAATTAATGATAAATATTATATTATTAATAATAAAGTTAGGATAACATTGTGTAACATTCATAAAAATGCAAGGATAGAGGTTGTTTATAGGAATAAAAAACTTAGCATTGTGGGTTGCTTACTGCTTTATTTTGCAGCCTCTATGTTTTTGAAACAAGCCTTTGAAGGAGAGTACCCTAAATTACTGAGGCTTTATAATGACTTGTGGAAGCGCCTCCAACAATACAGTCAGAATATTCAGAGGAATTTTAACACAAGTGGAACTACTGATCTTTTTGCTGAACTGCAACAAATGGAAGAAGATGCACAGGACATATTCATGCAAAAAAATGAAGATTACGAGTATGTATTATGAATTGTAAGACTATAAAATATAAATCTTTGCACCCTTTAAGAAAACAGAGTATTTTTTTAAACTTACTGTTATTCAAATTGTCACCGCAGGAGAATTTTAAAGGCTTTTTTTTCCCCTCTTGTAGTTACTGCTCTAAAGCTTTTTCAGACCTGTAGACTCTTAGATATACAGGCTGTAAGCTATATATCTAAGAGTGTCGGGTTGTCTTGTCTTTCACAAAGTCTCTGACTTTTGAACAGGTTCTATCTTTTTGTCTCTTTGGGTGAAAAAATTAGGAAAACGGTGAAAATTCAGTTTTGTATACATTGTGATAACAGCAGTGGTTTTCTCCCAATGACACTGCAATCATTTGAGTGTGACAAATGCTCAGTTGTTATGATTCACAGTTTTTAGTTTATACATCATAGATAAACATGATCTAAGTGATATCAGAAAGATCAAACTGAAACAGGCTTATCAAGCCTATTTGGACTTCTAGACTTATGTGAGATAAAATTAATATTTTATATGAGAATTGTATTGACTTAAATATGTTCTTGAGCAGTTAGTGAGAGACTTATCAGAAGAATGTTTTTCATATACATATATTTAAAAAGCAGAAAGGAAAAACAGGTTCAGTATTGCAAAGTTTGTGTGTCTGGAAAGATTTAATGCTGTTGTGTATTTTAATTTAAAATGTAGTAACTTTTTCTTATATACAAAGTCCAGAAAAGGCCTTGAAAGAATCACTGCAACAGTATGAAGCTGCCTATCTGTCAAAATCCTTATCTCGACTGTTTGACCCCATCAATCTTGTCTTTCCTCCTGGAGGTCGGAATCCTCCCTCTTCTGATGAGCTTGACAGCATCATTAAAACCATAGCCAGGTATGCACATATAAGGCACTGTAAATGTAATACTCAGCGTGTGTTTTTTCATAAGCTACAGTTTTAGAAAGGAGACTTCCTTACCTGTAAAAGGTTGATTACTCTTTAATTATAAAGTAGATTAGTGCAAAAATCAAGTCAGAATTTAGGACAGGATAGGATAGGATAGGATAGGATAGGATAGGATAGGATAGGATAGGATAGGATAGGATAGGATAGGATAGGATAGGATAGGATAGGATAGGATAGGATAGGATAGGATAGGATAGGATAGGATAGGATAGGATAGGATAGGGTAACACACAATAGAACAGAATATTTCAGTTGAAAAGGACTTACATCTGTAAAATCCAGTCCAACTGGATGAACACTTCAGAGCTGGCCAAAAGCTAACACATGTTAAGGGCATTGTCCAAATGCCTCTTAAATACTGACAGGCTTGGGGCATCCACCACCTCTCTTAAGAAGCCTGTTCCAGGGTTTGACCACCCTCTTGTTGAAGGAATGATTCCTTAATGCTGAGTTGGAACCTCGCCTCATGCAGCTTTGAAGCATTCCCACATCTCCTCTCACTGGAACCTGGGGAGGAGTGCTCAGCACCTTGCTCTCCACTTCCCCTGCTTAGGAAACTGTAGAGGGCAATGAGGCTGCCCCTCCTTTTCTCTAAACTAGACAAGCCCAAACCCATTGCTATCCCTCATAGGACATTCCTTCCAGTCCTTTCACCAGATCTGTTGCCCTCCTCTGGACACATTCAGATGACACCACATTCTTCCTAAATTGTGGGACCTTGAACTAGACATGGTGATCAAAGTGAGGCTGCACCAATGCTGAATATAGCAAGATAGGCACCTCTTTATTATTATTTATAATAAATATTTTATTATCTATTTTCTGTATTTTGTTTTTCTGGAATAAATGAAATTTTAATATGAGTTTTAATGTTTAAGCTTATAAAAGATCAGGAAGAGAAACTTTACACATACTGTAAATGTCTGGTATCTTAATTATCCTGACTGTGTCAAAGGGGAGTGGTAGTTGCTTGGCTGGAAGTGATAATACCCAGTGTAAATACTTTGTTAGAGTAAAACAGCAAGATAATAGGTAAAGATGACTATTCCAGGTAGAATCTGTAGAATGAGATACCTAAATTACCAGTGGTGTATTTTCCCTTACAAGGTCTTGGTAACGACTACTCTGTTTAATAAAGTCTGAAAAAATATGGGCAGTATTCACAGTATGTATGTGTGTGTATAAAATATTAACTATTGACACAGTACTTGTGACTGGGAGTTACAGATGCTCAGCACATGTCTTTTGGTGTGGTGACTGATACTATTTTGCTCCTTGCAAAAGAGAAAGGAAAACAACATGAAAATTATAGAATTTCAGCTGAGTTTTCCAGAGTGATGTTTGGGGCCCTAGAGGGTTCTTAGAGAAGATTATTCTAAGTTGGGGTGCCTAATGATTCTCCAGCTCTTGAGAGAGGTTAAACTCACCATTAGCAACATGATGGTTCATGTATTGCCTGTCTTCAGCAGAGCAGTTTTGAATGCAGCCCCAGCCGATGGAGATCTGGAGATGTTCATGTACAGAAGATACTGGCAGTGATTTAGAAGTCTTTTCCTTCTTCATTTGTTCCCTGTCATTCCTTGGGGGCCTCTTTTACTATAAAGGATTGCCTAAAACACAGCTTATTAGTTGTGTCAAGCTAAGGCATCCCCTGGGTATTTCTGCACAGCTCATGTAATTCCAGAGTTGAATGACTGTGTATTCACCTGTAATATTTGAAGGCTGCTGCCAAAGCTTGAATGTAGTTAATTGCTGTCAATATTTTTGAATGGCTTACTAATAGTGATTTCATACTGAAGTGTCATTCCTAAACTTTGCTCATTTTTACTAGAATAGGAACACTGCACATAAAATTCCCAAATGACTTGTTAAATTGTAAACTGAATTACGTTGCGTGGAAAGACTTGGTTGTATGTGTTACTCTCTCTCTAAATTGACGTGCCACGTAAATGTGTATTCATAGTTAATTCTGTATCCATTCAGTACAGCATTCAATACAGCACAGTTTAGTTGTTAATTAAGATTTGTAATCTTTGTTTCCAGTGAGCTAAATGTGGCTGCTGTTGATCCAGACCTGAGTTTAGCTGTGGCCAAAAATGTGGCGAAGACCATTCAGCTTTACGGTGTAAAATCAGAGCAGCTTGTAAGTAATTTTAAATTTCTAATTTCAATTAGTACAATGTTCTGGCTTTTGAAGATTTAGAACAAAAGAGTTAAGCAATCTAGATAGACAAAACCTTCCAATTAGCTTTCCATTGTATTTATTAACATTATCAGTTAAATTCTGCCTTCAGACAAAGTCAGTCTATTCATAACAGTAAAATATATCTGTATGAATTGAATTTGCCATATTAATTTTTAAAACCTAAAAATTGTATCTGTCATTAAACAAAATCAAGGCTGTTAAATTCAGTTCTTTATCAACCACCATTTGATCCTACATCAGTTACATGATGCAGTGTCCCTATGGTATTAAAATCTAGACTATTCAAATACAATTTTTCACTACTTGCAAGAAATTTTGGGTATTTTTTTCCATATATTTATTATTTGACTTATATTTAACTGACCTTTGATTTGTTTGCATTTGTCATATATTTCCAATCATTTACCATGCAGTGGTATGTAGTGTTAACCTGAATAGAAGAAAGATCCCCAAAACCTTATCCTTTTGGTAAGAACCTCCAAAAAGCCTATTGATAGTACAGTGAATGTTGTCATCATACAAAAATAATTCAGATGAACAATTTTCTCTTAAGGACTGTTGCTGAAATTATAATAGTTTTCTTATAAAGAGATGAAAATAAATTTTTACAATAATGCAAACCCACCAGAAATGACTAACTACTTGCATTTGTAAACAAGATTTTCACTTAATAAACAACATTAATTCTGACAGCAGACTCAAGACTCCAGTAACACTCATTTACTATATGTTTTATTTAAGGAAAGATGCTTGCTAATATTTTTTGTACCAATTGGCTACAAAACATTGCAGCAATTTAGTTAGTATGGTTTCTGTTTACCTTTTACATTTCTGCTGTCTTGGAATAGCTTTGAAAAATTGAAATTCAGTAACACATACTTTGTTTACATTGTCTGTTGGATGAATTGTCTTGGAAGTAGACTTGGTGTATGGAAAAGGAATGTAGGTGAAGCAGTCATGAAGGCCATAAAGAATATTTTGAATTTTAAAATAAAAACAAATACTAGCATTGTTTTGTTAGCTGTTTAAAGTATAGTGCTTAAGTAGGGTCTACTTTTAGAAATACCAAATCATGGCTTCATGTTTTCAGAATGAAATTTGCTTATGACGGAAAGGAGGATTTTTAGTATACATTGTTGTCTATATGTCATGGAGTGTAGTGTCAAATAGTAACATTCAACTGGGAAAAAAAAGACCTTTCAGCTGTAACTGTGAAAGTATCAGGGTTGTGCTCATCGTCTCTGTTAGAGTCTGGCCAGTGGATTCTTTGGAAGTGAACATCCTTTTGTGATCAGACAGCTAGGAAGTTCTTAAGAAATCCTGAAAAAATCAAGATACTTAGAAATAAGCTGATAAGTGTATGATTTCTGGCTTTGTGTTAGCTAACCTTAAAGTAAAAGAATGTGGGAGGAAAGAGGGAGTGTGAGCCCTTGAAATTTTTGAATTTGACAACTGAAAATGCAGACTTGAAACACTGAAAAGCTAAGTGATGGGATTAGTCAAGCTGGCAGGATGAACATCAATGTCCTTGAAGCACATACCTACAGACTGTAAAATAATATTAAGAGTATTGCACAGCTATCCTTTTTTAAAATTTCTTTCCTTCCTTGCTGGTGCACGTTACAAATTTAAAAACCAGAAGTGCTCCACACAGTTGCCAAGCTGTAAGTGTTGGAGTCATCTTTGAAGTGCTGAAATATCATTCCTAGCCTCCAGCTGCCTCTCCAGCAGGGCATGGCTCTCCCACTTGTCCTGCACCATGCTTGCCAGCCCTCTGGATATAATCTTGAACAACCTAGCCTTTTTTTGGTGCCTATTTTTGGGCAGACAGATTGAGCCTGAAATGTGCACCACGTGTAGAACAGGAGCTATGTCAGACAGCACCATTTCACTATGTTTTAGTGGTTTAGCCAAGAGTGCAATCTTAATTCAATCTTGCAATCCAGCCTTTGACAATAGCTTGGAGTCAACAATAGTCCTGCTCTCTAAAGCTGAGGAGGAGACCATGGCACATATCCGCTCAGATGCTTCATGTCTGATAGCTATAGTAAAGCAGTGCTAGAGATGGAAATTTAATTTCCTGGAGGAATTTGAAATTGAGTTCTCTTCCAAATTAAAAGTAAACAAAACCATCTCAGAATTCTCAGTGAAGGAGGATGGAAGCAGGAGGCTTTAAAAATTAATTAATTTTTTTAATGTTGTAATATTGCAGGTAGATTTGAAAGGTAAAAAACTGAAATGTGCAGTTCTAAAAAGGTTGAGACATTCTGATGTCAATGTCAGGGTTTTTGTTTACTCAGTTTCATAAAACGAGGAACTCACTGAAATTCCATCTCTGTTTCTCCAGATATCCTTAAATAGACAAATAACAAGAAAAATATTACTCAAGATTCAAAAGTTTTACCTTGGAGGGAAAGTAGCATCTGTACATGCAGTCCTAAAGCAAAAAATGTCCTCTTCCTGTAAATCCAAAACATTTGTTTGTGTTACTTGTGGTTTTGTACCCTTTTCAGCCTTCCCCACATCAAAAACTTGCTGCACCTGAGACTTGTTCTTTTATTAACTAGTTCAGAGGAGATAATCTCTGGAAGCAGCAGTATGTAGATACATTCTGCTGTTGGGTGAATCTTTAGTCAATCCTTTGCTGTTGCTCGATGTGGTTGGTGTATGCCATGCAGCATTCAGAATTATTGGCCTAATTTCACTCAGTGTAATTGCAGATGTTCTTACTATACAGAGTTTGAAGGGATAATTAGACATTGCACTAGATTTAAAAAATATTTCTGTTAGTTTAAGAGTATTAGCTTTCATCTTCACCACCTATCCTGTGTTTTATGGTGCTGAGAAAGGGTGCTTGGTATATTTTCTCTGTGCTATTATAGTTTTGTTTCTTCTTATTCACATTTTCCTTAAAACACATAGGCCAGACATCTTCATAATGATTACAGACACCACCAGATTTCTGTTTAGTCACCATTTCCATATCCTTCTCATTCCAGATTGGAAAAGATATTATCAAATCTGATCATTGTGTTTTGGATAAGAACAACATTTTCTTCTTGCATGTGCACCTTGTAATCCAGTGCACAGATTTTAACAAAAAGTCTGTTTACTGAGCCACATTTTGTTCACTGGCCACTTTTTCTTGCAAGTGAGGTAGCCCAGATGAAAAAGAACTCCAACTTTTCTCCTCAGTTCAGTTCTGGAGGAGTCATCCATTCCCATTTGCAAATACCTTTAATCATCTGTCTTGATTGACACATACAGCTTGTTGTGCTCTTGTTTAACTGGCCACATCAGGAAAATTAGCTCTTTCATCAAATACTTACAATAAATGCAGTGAAGGGATGTGTGAGAAGGCAGTAAGTTGCATTTCCTCAAAACAAACAAAAAAAGATGAGTAATTTTGGGTGTTTATGAGAATCCATGCTCCTTAACAAAAGGTAGGAGCTCATGAATCTTCTTAGAGGTATTTTTACGCATTTGTTTAACTGATAGTTGAGAAGTGAAAAAGAACTTAAAACTCACCAACATCTTTATTAAATGCCTTTGACATGGCAGCAGTAATTGTGTGGCAGGATCCTCTAGTGCAGTGGTCTGAAGATTTTTGGTTATGCATTCCTATCAGTATAAACTTTTTGAGCATGCATTCTCATTATACGTATACTTGTTTATTTATAACTTTTATACATGTACTCTTGAAGTTCTGATATTTTTTTCATGCACCCCATTTTGCCTTGCCTAATCCTTGAGATGCATGTGCCCCACTTCAAAGACCACTGCTCTAGAGTAATACTCTGGAGTAATCTTCCATAATAAGGGAACAGACTTGGTTTGTTAATTTTTGGAAAAGATGCCTCATTGATTGCAGTCTTTTGAATTCATGTTTGGTTTTGTTAATATGCTACTTTATATCAAAATTTTCATTTATTAATAGAAAAATTGAAAAGATGGTAGTCTAGTGATTGAAAGTGAAAGAAAGCTGTGTTTCCCCTGTTGATTACCTGTAATTTTGTCATTTACGGAGCTGAATTTTGAATGTGCTTGAAATGTTGTGGTTTCTCTTATAATTAATTAAATTAGTAAAAATCTCTTTGTTGCAAATTTGCAGTTTTTGTACTATATTTTTGTTTGCTGTTGATAGAGAATTCATGAAACATTGAGGGTTAAAAGCTCTGAAAGTTTACAAGATATGTAATTTTGCCAACAAGCAGAAAAGTAAATTGCAAGATCCATTGTCCCCATAGACTGAAGATGGAAGAGCATTCTTTGGTCCTCTAGTCTATTCCCTTCCCAGCACAGGACTGTTTGAAACAGTATTTGTTGGGGCTTTTGCTGCATTCTTTTTGGTTTTGGAGTGATGATTTCAGTTACCTGAATGTAAGTACTGCATGTTCTCTTACTTCTGTGCTGTTTCTATTCAGCTTGTCATGTGGGTGGATTGAAATACACTAAAACACCCACCAAGTGCACATAGATGAAATGTGTTGTGCTGTGAACATGAAAATGCAGTTGTTTAGAGAAGGTGTGATTCTCCTACTTTGTGAACCTGGAGACCTCTACCAGTTTCCTCCCTAGAGTTACAGTCATCCTGTCAGACTATCTTCATTAATTTTGATGAAAGTCCCAGAGCAATCCTTCCTGCCTTGTCTGATGGAGGCTGTGTCTTGCTGACTCCTCCCACCCTAGGGCATCGCTAGAGACATCATCAGAGACAACGTTATCCTTTGGCCAGTAAACAAGCAAAGAGTCATTTGCAGAGGCAAGATTGTAAAAATGAGGTTGCCCACTTGCTTTTCAGAGCAGGTGGGAGCGATTATGCTGGCAAATTCTGATGGATTAAACTGTCTTAAAAACATTTCTATATGAGGATATGGTGTGCTTACATGATTTAGGCAGACACAAACTCACTCTGCTGTGTTGCCAGATGGCAGAGCACATTTTAGCTCCACTCCAGTCCATGCTGACCGGTTCAGCTGTGGCACCTTGCTGAACACAACACTCATTCAGCCTGGAGCACAAGCAGAGAAAGTTCATGACTGCTTCAAGTACAGACAAAGCAAGAACCTGCATGACCATACTAAACTAGGCAGATTTTTTTCTAAGGTTAGGGTAGAAAAGGCTGAAATCAGTGGGAGTTGTGATCGCTTATAATTGGAGTGTTTCCTAAATATGGAATATTGTATTTTATGGAGTAATACGTTTATCTAAAAAAAGGGATCTTTCCAGCAGACAAGAGGCTGCAGGCAGATGATATAATGGAGATCTTTCCCACTGTCAGACTTGTAAGCAGTCATGGAGAGGAAGCCCTCAAAAGGTGGAGATGGAGAGTAGGTGTAATGAGGGAGGAAGGAAGTAGAGAATTTGAATAATTTTTTTACTCTCTTAACTCAGTGTGGTTGAACTGATGCCATATATCTCACAAAAGCAGATGAATGAGGTGGAGGTCCAAAATACAGGCTGAGGGCAGTGCTCTGGGAGAGCTACTAACCCTTGCCTCCGCTGCTAAACTGTCCTTTATAGCTCATGGTGGAGGCTTGGCTTCTCATCAGGGTTTTAGCCTGGGCAATGGTTGTGATGTTTGTGATTATCATATTTGCCACTTGGAAATTTTTAAGCACTGTGCAGAGAGCACAGTCCTTCCTGGCATTCTGAAGAATTCTTCCCTGGTCTTCTTAAGAAAATGTAAGACAATGCTTGGTGTGTTTTATGTATTTCAAAGTTAAAATGCTAAAAACCTAGTAATAGAAGCAAATTTTGAGATTAAAGAGAATAAATATGTGTCTCAAAAATTAGAGTCACTACACTAAGGTTCAAATACTTGTCACGTATCCTCAAAGGGCAGGACATTGAGTCACCCATTGGTGACCTCTACTACTGGACATGCCACGACACAAAATGAGAGAGAATTTGCTATTCTGATCCCAAAAGTGATGGATGACTGTACACTTTAGACATAAGAACATTTGTGTGGATTTTTCTGGGTGAATGACGTTTTAAGATCCTGGATTGTTTTGAGGGAAAAGTCAGCATCAGCTGATGATATCTGTGATATAGAGTGGGCAGCCTCTTCTCACTGTCCTGGATCTCAGTAGTATATTGCGATTTATTTATATTTACTCAAGTAAATATTTGAGTTATGTAATGTTATGCATGGTTCTAGAATGTGCCTCAGTTGCAGAGCACTGGAGCAGTAATATGAGCGGTAATATGTTGGCAGAAAACGTTTCTTGGGAAGTAACTGGGAAGCTTTGATTTAGCCTGATCTTGTTTTTGAATACAATGGTGAAACTGGATTTCAGATGTTATGAAACAATTCTGAATATTTAACTGGCTCAATGTTTAAATGTAAAGTGACTCTAACTTAAAAATTCTGTGATTAAAATTAATATAGATTATTTCTGAACTTCTGAGGGTTTAATGAGATCTGCTTTTCAATTAACTGGTACTAGATTGTGTAACGAGGACAATGTTATTGTAAAGTATTATTAACTGTCATAAAGATGAGAAGCATGTGCTTGATAACAGATTTTTTTTTTTTTTAGGGTTTTTTTAGAAAGGAAAAAACAAAAAAAAACAANGATGAGAAGCATGTGCTTGATAACAGATTTTTTTTTTTTTTAGTGCATTATTAAGAAAGTAAATACCAAAAAAAAGCAGAAGCAGAAAAGTGTAACAATTCACTGTTGTGTCAACCCCTTCTTCAGAGGCAAACACTTTATATACATGCGTATCCCAATCACTGACTGCTTGTCCCCAGAGGGTCAGGGTTTGCTTTTCAAAGAAAGCATGGATGTTGGAAACAAGTAACTGTCCTCAGAACAGTAAAAGTAAGTGATTAAATAAGCTTGGTCACATCTGTGTGAAGGCAAATTTGTATCATCGGGGCTTGTTCAGATTAGCGTTGGCCTCACTTCAAGGATCAGCGAGAGGTGTTTGTTTTTGCTGCAGAGGGGGTGTGTATCGAATTGCTGCACACTGCCACCCTGGTGTTCATGTCAGTGTCCGCCTCTCTCACTTCACAGCACAAGGTCAGGAAGGGTTTGTGCCTGACACTCAGCACTGAACCTGCCATCCCAGCTGTGAGCACCTCTCTGAGACGGGAGGCTTGCAGTGACGTCTGTTCTCGGCAGCGGAAGGTTCCTGGAAGCAGCCCTGGGCGCTGTTGCCAGCGGGGCCAGGCAGTGCCTCTGGCCAGGAGGGCTCCCCTTCCCCACAGCAGTGCCTGGCTGCCAGAGCCCTCCGGCACTGGTGGCTGCAGGATTGCCTCTCCTGAGCTGCCGCTGGAGGCTGGGGAAGGTACCTGTTGGCCCAGGCCAAGAATTAGCTAATGAGTGTCCTACCAGCTTAGAGGTACAGACAATCATGTGCCAGATCCAGGGACCTTTCCTGGCACCCTTTAATTTACAGCTATGAGTGTAGCCAGTGTGTGACTGAGACTGAACAAGAGCAAGGTGCGAAATCTATTCAAGAGGAAGCTTAAAATGCTGACAGATTGGAGTAATTTTTTTTTCTTGCATCTGGAATTCATACTTCCCTCTGCTGTAAATAAACCTCTAAGGCAAAAGTTAGGAGATATGATTTCTTCTGTAGTAATTTTGCTTTTGGTCTCAAGATTTTCTTAGATTGCCAGAGCTTCAAAATATATGCTTTCCAAAACATGTTTTTCTATCTGCACTGCTTGTCAGCTGTACTTGACTTATTCTCATATAGCATTTGGTGTTTCTATCAGAGTTTAAGACCTTGAAAAGAGTACAGTTATCCGTGGCATTGTGGCTCATTGGCAACTTAAAATACTGGATGGCTACAAGAAAACTCTTGGCTATTAACTCTTCAGTGTTCAGCCATTTCTTCAAGTAGCCAAGTATTTCTTTGAGCCAACTCCGATGGCACCTTTTTGCATGCTGGTGCAACCAAGCCTTTCTGTAATTTAATATTCTATTTTTAGTGAATGTAATGGATGGAGATACAGGCTGAAGACTATCTATCTATCTGTCATGTTCAGATATTTTTAGAGCACTGATCTTTGTAATGCTGATCAGCACCAAATGTATTACATAAGATTAGCATCAAAATATATACAATAGAAAGTCAGCTCTGCTGCAGTTGTTCTTAAATTATTTTTAGTATTGCCCACAAAACTTGTGTAGCTCAGTGCATTGCCCTCCCATTGTGCTTGGTCTCTATAGGAAACATTTTAAAAGATTGATTTTCTCTTTTCTCAGTTGTTTTCAGTAACAGGTCTCCTTCCTGAGGCTTCAAGTAAGATAGTCAGTGATGCACATTATGAAGATTTTAATAAACATCCACTTCTCACCAGGACTGAAACTGAGACAAATTGTCTCCCATTGTCCTTCAATCCAGTTTATATTTGAAGTTGTGATTTGCAGATGCAAGATTCCAAATTCTGTTTCACTTTTTTTTTGCTTTTTTTGCATTCCTAGCTAGTGTTGTGTTGTTTATTGGTGCTTGGGTGGCTTTATCTTTTGCAGTTATCCATAATGGTATTTTCAATTTTCAGATTTTAATGGATACTCAGAACCAATATCTTCTCATTAAATATATCTGGTTCACTAGCTAACCATTTAGAATGGCTTGGAGTAGATTACTTGGGAGAGTTTTTGAGTTTAGAGGCAGACTGTAAGAAAATGGACCATATTCTTCTCACACCACTCTAGAAGAAGTGTTTTTCTGTTTCAGATTTTCTGAAAAAAGCTGATCCTTTCTCATGAGAATTTTTAAAAACTAGTTTGTAATTCCTGAAGTTTAAAATAGATCTCAACTTTCTGCATATCCATGTCATCATCATAACTATTTGTAGGAGTTGAATGTTGATTTTTTTTTCATAAATTCTTTCTTAGTGGGTTTATGGTGCATCTGATATATAATAGGCTATAGAAAAAAGTTTGCTGTTTGTTTTTGGTGATGTAGTTTTGAAGGTGTAATGCTGTCATGCCATGGCTTTACAGATCTTCCAGGATCTCTCTTCCTGAGAATGCAATTAAATGTGCTCTGATCTTGGTTTATATTACTACTGTTAAAAACAATCTCTACTTTATTAATGCTTGTCCTTGGTGGCTTGTAAACATTGCTGCAATAAAGAGAATGAGGAAAGAAAAGGCTAGAGTGCCAGGTGGAATAAAAACACAACAATTAATTCAGCTTAAAACATCGAGCTGAGAAAGAAACAGTCTTCACAAGGAATTTTTGTAATTCATTTGTAGAAGAGAAAGTGTCTGTCATGCTTGATCAGGATGATGAAGATTTAAATAAGCCGTTTTCAGGGGGTTGTTTAGATGATAAGCAATATGAATGGCATATTTTTGTCCAGAATCTAAAAGGCTAAGTGTATTATAACTGATCCAGGGACTATATTGGAACATCTTGGCTTAACCAGTGAAATTATGAAAAGAAGAAGTGCAAAGGGGGATGGGATTTAAAAGTTAAAATACTGCAAGGAGAAAACACTTGGATGAGAAGGATTGCTTCTTAGTTTTCTCTGAGTATTCATGGAGATAGGATTTTTTATTTCTGACCCTTTCAGTCTATCCTTAGTGGTTGACTAGGAAAAGGCAGAGAGGGGCTGGACTAAACAAGTTCTCCGTTGATTTTGCCCCAGTCTGTCTAGTGGCGAGACAACATGTTGCAAGAAAGAAAAATGTTGATACAAGATGGGTGTAATTCTGGTTTCTTTTAGGAAAATGAGGAGAATAAAGACCTCATTTATGGAAGAAAGCATTCATTGAGCTAGCATTAGCCATATATATTTCAAGGAGAAATGTATCTTACACTACTCAAAAATATTTTTTGGCCCAGTAATTTATACAAATTCCTCAAATGAAATATGCTGGAGTAGCAAGAAAATGGATGTGAGCTGCATCTCTGTTAGGATGTTTACTGATGTTTATTGACATAACTGTGTGGTTTGGGGTAGCTGTGTTGGTTTTTTTCCCACCCATCCTCTTATGTGACATAGTTAAATTCATCTAGCTGAATAATTCAGTCAAGCAGGGGAGAGCCAGGGTGGAGAGGGAGAGAGAAAAGATTTCCTGGAACCAAATTCTGCCAGTGAAGGGATAAAAATGCATTGAAATTCTGGCATCAGATTTAAACCCCAGCAAATTTATGGGGCCTGTGATGGTTTTGAATTGAAAAGCATGATGAATCCTTATTGTAATGACATAAAGTGAATTTCTGATTGCCTTTTTTATTATGTGATCTTAGAAGAATTAATCCACGTCTCTTATTAGATGGTGTTATATTGAATTGTAAGCTTTCATTTGAGGGTGAATCACTATTCAGGACATATTCCAACAATGAGATTTGTCTGACAGTTCCAGGGAAATGTATCTCGTCCTCCTGTCTAAATGTCGAATATCGTGAACTTCGGAGGGAAGTATGAAATCTAATAAGCTCACAAATCGTCAGGAACAGTAGTGAAATGACACCTCAGGAAAGGTTTATGTAAATACCGGGTCAGTAACAATGGTGTGAGTAATGTGAAAGATTATATTTTCCCCACTTCTTTTTTGAGATACATGAATTAATTGTATTATGCCAGTACCTTGAAGACATGGTATTACTGTCAATGAACAACTTGTATCCATGCTATTTAAATGAGAGAACCCAAAAATATGAATTCAATGTTTGGCACATTAAAAGAATTCATTAATAGGTATTTAAATAGAATGTGTGGGAGGCTATTATATAATAAAATAATTTCAGAATAATTGCTATTTCGCTGTGCAGTAATAAAAGCTAAAGATGGTAGTAGGTCTAATTTAAAAATAATCAAAAGTCAGGTAAGGTTCTGTAATTTTTTTTTTGATGGAAAGATGAGAAGAGCTTTGTTGAAACGGTCATTAGGAAGTACTTAAATTGGTCAGAAAATATTTAGAAATATCTATCTGATAAAGCACTTCTTTTAAAAGCATTTAAACTTTTAAAACTGGAATTAAAAATCTGGAGGAGAGAGTTACATTAAATAACTTCATGAAGGATTTTCTTTTTTCTCATGTTGTCTTTTGCTGGTTAGATCGTGACTCACATAATAAATGTGTGATTTTTAATTGGTTTTTTTTAACATATACTGGCTAAACTCCAGAAAAAAATCATCCAGACATAAAAGTTTGATTTTGGGAGTACTGTGTATTTCATTTTATCTTGCTAGGAAATTGGTTAAAAGACTTCTTTAGGTCTAGTATGTTATTTTGCTAGCATGTAGAAAAAGAACGTGATTGCACAATCCTTACAGTATTTTATTATAGTAAGCTCTAAGTTATTCTTTAGCAAATTAAATTCTGTGATTCAGAAATGAACTTGGTTAAATATTAATATTTATATAGTAAGGGATTTGGAATTTTTCCATTTTGGAAGAGCTCTAGTGAGAGTTGGACCATCATGTAAAGTTCAGTTATAAACTCGTATGGGGTGGTAATATTCTAATCTCAGTTAATGCTGGACTTGATACTACAAAAGGCAGATGGCAATTAAATAAGTTGATTGTATTTTTTATGTGTAGGTGAATATCACCCTATCATGTTGAACCTCTCCTGTGTCCTGGGGACAGATGTGTCTGCTCTTCACCTCTGGAGGAGCATTCTCAGTAGCTGGTTGAAACCAGGAGCTAATGGGATTACATATAAGATATGATTAATCATTCAGTTATTAATTTGGCAAGCATGAAAAATGCAATAAACCATTACAGTCAGAGGTATCAGGATCAACACACACTGTCCTTGAAATCCTCCTCAGACTTGGGCTGGCTGGATAATAGAAGGGGCATAATTTTCGGTAGTTGAGAAATTATTCCAAGTGTTTCAGGTTTAGGATTCTCTAAGATTCCTTAAAGCAGCTGGTTTATAAGTGCTTTCTGATATCACAGTTGTTTTAAAGCAGTTCATTATTTAAGCACCACGAACCATTACTCACTTTTGATTACTTGTACAGTGCTTTTCTTCTCAGATGATTCAAAGACTTGGAGATAAATCCTGTCTTTTCTGTTACAGAAAGACCATTTGCTGTTTTTCTTCCATTTCTTCAGCTTTTGAAAATATTAAGGAAGAAAAACCAAAACAAAGCAGATATACCCCTGAGGAAATGGTTCAATGATTGCTGCTTCATGAAACATGAATAGTATGAGCATGACATTCAGTCTTTTTTCCTGGCCAAAGATGTAACAGTCCCTTCAGATTTTTCTTCCCAAATAATGATTATGTTTTCTATAAGATTTTTGATTTCTTCACTGTACACCTCCTTTTCTATATTTCTAGAATATTAAATTTTCATTTTTTCTGAGGAAGCTAAAAAAAAATATTCTGGAAGCTACAAGAATGTCCCAAAGGTGCAATATGCATGTTATTATGTACATTTTAAATTATTGCCTGAACTCACAGCTTTTTCCTTTCCTCATGTCTTGAGGACATGAAGATTTGAGGACATGTCTTCTTTGCAAAATTAGAAGCTGCTCCAAGAACATGAATTCTTACTTATTATTTATTCTTAAACTTTAGTTTTGTTTTTTGATTTTTTTTTAAAAGCTGAGCATTCATATTAGTTTATGCTCATCAGTTTTATTTCCACTGATACATTCATTCAAGTCCTACACTTTGAACCTCTAAGTTATGTCTCTTCTTTTTGCGAATTACCCTCTAAGTAGCTAACATAATAAATGGAATAGCTAATGGGGTTCAGATTCTTCTGTATTTTTCTGCTAAATGGTAACAGACTGATTCTACTAAATGTTTGTGGTTTTTAGGCGGAAAGAGATTGTAAAAGATTCCTTCTGCAGTATGGAAAACATCAAACCTAATAGTTAATCATCCCAACTATTTGTAGTCTGTGGGAGAAATCCCAGGGCCAAGCCCTATTGACTCAGAAACTCTCTAAATGGATTCTGTGCTTTATTAGAAGTTGTTATGATCAGGCAGGAGGCCAAGCACCAGATGGATTGATTGCCTTCTGCCAGAGGTATGGCAACATCAGCTGCATCTATTAGGGATGCATTTATTGTTGAAAATGTCAGCTTGACAACTGGAGTTCAGTTTGTGCTATCAAAACACTCTTCAGTCTCGTGATCCTGGAGTTAGATTGAATGATTTGTTGAGAAGCCCTACTTCAGTCTTATTTTAGGATCTTCTCCATACTCCTAAATTATGATGACGTTTCCTGCTCTAAAGAAAATGGGTTTGCTGAGGCTGTTTCAGAGAAATCAAATAAATGGAGCTTTCCAAAACTGTCAATAAGGATGCACAGGAGATCTTAGTTGCCAAGTGTGAAACTGAAGTTTTTCACAAGATGTCTATGAAGGGAATAGTAGGAAACCAGCTCACAAATCAGTGTCTCTTCTGAGTGCCACCTGTTGAAAGAGGGGAGTATTAGTCACTTTGAAGCAGTTAAAAAAATGTCAGAAAAAGACTTATCAATAGTCTTAAGTTTTCCTACAAGAAAAAGACAAACTCAGTTAGCATTTTATTTATAACCCAGGAGAGAACTGATGATTTGGTTCATGGCCTAATCTAAATTCTACATTCATTGCTTCATGGTGCAAACAAGAATTTAATCCCAAAGCAATTTTATCACTGCATGTCTCAACATTAGAGATCAAATCCATGCTGTCAAATTTCATGTCTGTTCTTAGGCATCAAACACAGAAAAATGTCAAATCTAGAACACTTAATCTGGTTATTTTCAAGACATATTTCCAAAGTAGGTCTATGCAAAGGGGTGCAAATACATTTATAGGGTGAGAATGCATCTGACATGACTGCTAGGGATCTGTGCTACTGCTTTGAATTCCCTTTATAGCTAGTGAAGGGAAATAAGTGCATAGAGCGTGTCTGTACTCTCTTCCCAAAGCAGGGGCTTTAAAATAACCTAGGTGAATTACTCAATGAAAGTTCTTAATTCTCTGCTTTGTGGTTTCCTGCATGTGGTCAGGTGAACCATTCCTGAAATTTTCTGCACTGGGCAACTTACTGACCCCAGATAAGGCACCTGCACTCTTTGGAGGTGAAGCAGTGTAACCACGCAGGGGTACTGAGGGATACAAACTAAAAGAAACTATTTTTCAGAAGGACTGAGTTCAGTGAGAGCACAGTGCCAGTCATGGCTTATAGCTTTTGACCATGTCAGGCTGAAGTAAGTCAGATGACCTTAAGTCAGCTTTTTCCTCTTTGTGACCCTTTTTTGTGCATTGGCTTCTACAAGTGTCCTTTTTGGTTCAGTAGGCTACCTGATATCAATCTACTGCTTAGGTCTCAGATTCAGTTGAATTAGATTTTAAAACCACCAGAATTCTTCTATGCAGCTTCCTCCAGCTAGTCAGCTGCTGGATTGAACCTGCACATTTCAACCTCCTACTTTAGACAAACCACCCATATCTATGTCAGAAAGGCAGTCTCTCCCAGTGTTTCTTTCTCATTTCAGTTTAACAGCTGCCCTTTCTGTTTTTAAATGCTGCGTGGGACAGAAGCTCACATTCACATTTTTTAGGGCACCACGCGACACAGCCTTTGTCCCAGTGCCTGATGCATGATAAACAGTGCTGGCTGATATTTCCTGCTAGGACCCCTCTCTGCCTCACTCTTCCTCGTGAGCACCCCACGTTGGCAGTGTGCTCCTGGCTCCTGCTGGCAAAAGGAGCTCACACTGACGTGTCACCCTTTGTAGAACTGATGCTTGCTGGGGAATGGGGGCCTGTGCTACTGCCCATGAAATTACTGTAAATAGTAGACAGGCTTGAGGTAAAAGCAAAAACAATTTAACCAGAGCATAAGAAATCAATGGCTGTACTTAAGGCAGATACAGAAATGTGGAACAATTACAGTCCTTGTTGTTGCTGCTCATTCAGGTCTGGCTTCAACATAATTTCTTTTCCTTTGCTTTCAGCTAGCAGGCTTAAACCAGACTAACTCCCAGGGTGACTGACAGCTCCCTGGAGATGGGATCTGGCCTTCAGCTGCACTTAGTCTTTTACTTGTTTCCCAAAATAGATTCTGATTTGGGATGAAGTCATTCCTTCTATCCCCCCTGTTTCTTCTGAGCATAATTCACCCTTCCTGGCCTTCTGCATTTCAGGGTATATCTGTCTGATGAAAAAAGAATCTGATTTTTTTCTCCAGTGCTCTCATCAAAAAGAAGGCCTGTGGACTGTGTCTTTCAGACAACCTGAGCAGACATGCACGGGCTTCACACTTATTTGACTTAACCTATTTACACAATGCAATCCCCAGTGGCCAGATAACAGAGGAAGAGTTACATTACCACTGGGTTTGAATGCATAACCTGTGTCTAGCATAGAACTTTAAAAGTACTTTCTGTATAAAAGAGAGTGATAAATGTGAATCATTGATAAAACCTGATATGTTGGAAAAGTGGTTTCTGTCTGTAGTTGAAAGGGCCATAAGCCTGGTTTCTGGGAACCAGAGAGACATGATAATGATGTTTTTCCTAACTGGATGCATGATTGTATAATGGAGATGTGTCAAGAACTCAGTCTGAGGCGTTAGAATACTGGAATAATGATAAACTGTCTGAAATCCGGACTCTTGCCAGTGACAGAGTGTATGTACATGAACCAAACTAGACAGAGTGCAGTTTTTGACTTTGCCTTGAGGCAAAGTCAGAGAATCCGTTGTGGTGACAGCAAGAGAGACTTCTGTAAGTGGTAGGACACACCTGCCCATGTAAGTGCCAGGTGTTCCCATGGCACATCTTCAGGAGGAATGGTCCTAGAGAGCCCTGGGCTGCCACTTCCAACTGCTAGTTACAAGAGTCAAGTTTTTCAGGCCTCTTTGCTTTAGACCAGTGGTTTTAGGATATACAAGGGATCAGCACACCTAACCGTCAATGTTCAAGGGGATCAGTTAAAGGAAATGTAATATGGTAAACACTTTGACAAAGATTAGTTGTTTCTAAGGTATTTCCAGATTTTGCCTGTGAAGCTGTTGTGCACTATTGCTGACTGCAAGAATTTCTTGTTATTGCAGAAGGGTTATGTTTGTGCTCGTTAATGGTTTTACCTACTAGTTAAGCTTTTTCACCAGCAGGAGAGACAGTGTCCCAATGCCTAAGAAATTGTGAAACCTTAACAACTCTAAGGAACTGAGATTTAAGTAACTGGGATGAAAAATTTTACTAGTTTAATAGTGTCTTTTATATTTAATAGTTGTAAATATGCAAAAATATAAATTAGTCTGTACAGTACTTCGAAAAGTGTGGAGAAGAAGGTTATTTGTGTCTGGGAGGATGATCAGCTGGGTGGACAGGGTCTTTCTTTGCACAGCTGTTTTGTTATTAATCTGTGAAGCTGTAAATGTGAGAAGCAGAATTCTAAAGACCAGTCAGTTCTGTCAAGTAGAAGTATCTAGAAGGAAACAGGGATGTTGTGGTTCAGATGGCTGTTCTCATCAGAGAGGCAGGAAAATGCTGACACAACAATATATTTGTCAACCGTATATTTTGATATGAAATAATTGAAGGTACATTGTAAAAGATCTTTCCTTCTACAAAGGCCTCGGAAACCTGTTTATCCTGAAATAGTCCCTAAATTTGAAGAAAGAAAAATGAACTGATATTGTCACCACAATGCTGTGAATAAATCAGAGTTCCTGGGTCCTTGCAAAAACTTGTCTAAAACTTTATCATTAGCAATGCTGGAAAATCCTAGATAACTGTGCTTGTATGCTGTGTGTGTTTATGCTGTGTGGAAGCTATGGGAAGTACTGGAATAGTCTTTTCAGTGGTAAAGATTAACTGTTTCTCATAGGTTAAAAGTTTTCATATTATTTTTGTTTCTTTTGTTCTTAAACAATTATTACTGTATGCTCACTTTTAGTTTAGGAGCTTTCTGTAGGACCTGCAACTGTGTTCAGACACACTCCATGAAAGTCTCTTTACCATTTTCTCAATGAGTTGAATATATTTTTACTGAGAGACTTTTGGAGCTAGACCTCTTCAGGGATTTCCTGGAGGATAATTCTGTATCCTGAAACGTAGATAACTAGTTGGGTAATTATATCTCAGTAAAGCCTTCTATTAATAGGTATTCTTGCTTTAATGTTTAGATGTACTTCTAGAATTCACATTGCCATTTGTCAGTTTGTATTTCTGCAGCTTTGAGTGCACAAGAAAATTTTTGTTTGTTTACCAGTTGCAATTTATTATATTTTAAATTACAAATATATGCTGTGGTATCCTTACGAGACTGTTCCATAGTTAAGGGCTATTTGTGTATCGTCCTGGAACTTTGATTTCTGTCATAATAATAAAAAAATGCATGCTTTGTGCAATTTAAATATGAAGAAATATTTCTTTGATTTTTGCTGAAAGATTCATAGATAAAACTCTTTAATGACAGGTCTAGCATTTTGATTCTTGTAGTTCTATTTTTCTGTTAACTTATAAGCCTCTAATATATATACAAAGCTCTAAGCCATCTATTTGAAAAAGCAGAGCTTTTAAGGAGAGGCTTGAATAGTTGTCAGAAGGACAGACTGAGGGAATACAGAAAAATGTACACTGCTCATAGAGAAAAGCTGCTGGTAGTTTATTGGGCTTCCTTAGGTAGGTGATTTCACCTGACTCTTAGATCACAAAGCTGAAGTTTTGCTGGGACTAGGTATCTCCAGGAGCTCTGGGTCTCAGTGCTGTGGTTTGAGAGCTGAGACAGTCTCACAAGGTTCCTGTTGCTGTTGTTCAGTCTGTTTAATCTGAAGATGGAAATTCTGTGAATCAATACAAGAGTTAAATGGAAGGGCAGTGGGTAGTGAGGACCTGTGGCTTTCTGCTGTGGTGGAAGTTTAGTTTGGGGAGATGCACCATTTAAAGAGTTGGTATCAACAATTCCTGTGATCACTGCAGCTGTCTACTCAAGGAGACGCCAGCCAGGTGATCGGGCCACTGACAGAGGGCCAGAGGAGGAACGTGTCTGTGGTTAATTCTCTGTACAAACTGCACCAGGCAGTTCTGAAGGTAGGCTTCTTTTGACATTTCTCTTCTTGCCATGTTACCTTCTTGTTCTGTCCTGTGCATATGCTCCGTCTAGCGGATGAGAACTCTTCACAAATACAGCCCAATTTTGTGTTGAGAGCTGCACCTTGCTGTGCATTTGTACAGCTCTTTGAGACTGAGCCGGCCATTGTAAGCACCACTATACGACAAATTGTCAATATTAGAAGAATAAAGATATGTTTATAGAGAATAATCATATCTGATAGCCATTACTTCGTGAGCATAAACAATTGAACTCTTTTTTTTCTGATCTGTCTTTGTACTAATCAGCCTAATAGCCCCCTTGCTGCATCTGCTTCAGCCCAAGCTTATATTTTTCAGACGATCTTCAATGCTTTCCCACAATTGTGGCTAAACTGAATAGGGAAAGGAAAGGGTGAAATCAAGAAAAACAATACCTCACAAATTCCTCTGTGCATTATTAATGTGACGGAAGTCTGGCCTGGAAATTTTTTGGGACTAAGCACAGTTATGAAAAATTCCAATTTACTGGTTTAGTGATGCCAGTTATAACCACAGTCTTTGTAAACTAAACCAAACAGATATATTGGTATTGCAGTTAAAAGTATTTAAATCCTAGCCTGATTAGAAAAAAGAACATGAATAATCCTGACTCTGGATATGTTTGAAGAATTTTAAAAAATGCTAAAAAGCCTTTAAAATTTCCTTGGATTTTGCAAACAGATGGTAGATCAAGTTCTAAGTCTGCTTTCTCTGATGTACTTAGTAATGAACCTCATCTGTCTTAGTGTTGGAGGGAGATCTGATATGATTCAGTCTTTGAGTTCAGTACTTATCTGGCTTAAAAATACTATTGTGTAGCATGTTCAAGACTGTAAGGAAATTGGTAGAACAGTCCTTCAGATCATTCCTTGACTCTCAATTTTAATCTTGTTTTAGCTGTACATAAACAACTACTTAACATGTAGTGCTATAATAGACAAAATTCTGAGAAAGAACAACCCTTCCTTCAAATATTTGCCACAGAGCCGCTTGTATAGTTCTCCGTGAATTCTGTTCTTAGCAGTGGGAGAATACACCAGTTATTTTTATTCTGATTCTGTTAGCCCTTCAGCTAAATTTCAGCTTAACTCCATTGAGTCATTTCTTTGTCAAGGCAGAAGCAGAGTCCATAGGAAATCTGAGAGCAAAGAACTGATACTGATGCATTGAAAATTCTGTCTGTATAAAGCACACTTGATAGTTATCTGTAGCTATGTAAGCACTCATAACTAAGGATAACTCAGTATAAATCATGCTGAATATTATGAAATCTAATAATTTTTGTTGAATGCTGACTATTAACAATTACTTTACAATTTTTAGGTTATTACCAGTCAGAGCTCGTTTCCAGCAGCTGCTGAGCAAACAGTCACAACTGCCTTAAAGGTAATTGAATGTCCATATGCTTCAGGGATAGGGCTGAGCTTGGCTTTGTTTGTTACACTTAAAATAGGCACTTATTTCCCACATATTATTTTACATCAGTATATTTAGTAACAGGTATACAAATATTCTGACATTTCTAATTTATTGTATCTACAGCTACGTATGTGTTACCTGTGCAGAATCACTGCTTGAGTCGTGCTTGTATTCAGAATATTCTCGTAACGGTCAGAACATGGATGTCATCTGACTGTGAAAATAAATGTCTTTCTCTGCAGCATTCACACAGCAATAGCTGGATCCTTCATCACCCCCTTCCTCCTCTGACAGATACATCAAATTATCATTTTTATGCGACCAGGTACTTTCCTGGAGGGGGATGTGGATGGCTGTGCAGCCTCTGCAGATGACAGCTCCCAAATCTGTCCTGCTGGGCACTGACCTGGGAGGGGCTTTGTGCAGGGGAATGAAGGGCAGCTTGTGTCTGGGGAATGATCAACTGAGCCAAGTGTGCACCAAAACATACACATGTATGAACCAGGAATGCCAAATTGCTCTGCACCTTTTTGAAGGAAGGCTTTACACAGAAGCAGCAAGCAGCTTTATTTCTGTACTCTACTGGTAAAATCAGTTAAAGAGAAATGTTGTCTTTAGGTTTGGTTCTCCTATTTAGCATTTTCTAATGCAGAATAATAAAAAGCACCGATAAAATGAACTGTTTCCTAAGGTATTTTTGAGGTGTCAAAATGCAAATGCTTCTAGTTTTTGTTTCCTTACTTCTGCCTTTTCCTTAATCTATTTTAGGCAGTCCATGATCTAATGGGTAGTGCTGTTCAACCGCTACTGAACTCTGTAGGAGATTCAGTGGAAGCTATTATCATCACTATGCACCAGGAAGACTTTTCTGGGTAACTAGAAATATCTTTTAAATTTACCATTGCTCTTGTAAAATGTCCTGCATGTGTGTAATAGATTGTTATTGCCACAATGTCCTTGAAGCAAGAGTGCTTGTTTGTTGATGGGAAGGTGATGCTTTATGGTTAATGAACACAGGAAGCAGAATTACACCTATCTGTTGGAACAAATTAATCAGGTGGCATCTGTCTTCTTTCCCTCCCCCTTTTCTTGTTCATATCTGTTGAGTAAAATTCATTTCAAACAGAAAAAGAAAACTGACAAGAGGCCATTTTTGTGCTTAAAAAAGCCCTTTTGCTTTCAAAATGTGGCTTTTTTGGACAGTCTTCAGAACTGTCAGTATTCTTGTTTCCCAAAGTGTATAGACTCTGATGTAATAGTTAAAATTAACTTTTTAAAAAATTTTAATCTCAGGTTTCAGTATGTTATGCTATTTTCCCATAGCATTTTCATTAAAATTTCCAGGATTCTTTACATGTCAAGATCTTGAGTCTTATGTATCATTGAGACTCCTTCCTAAATTTTATTTTGGTTGTCATGTCTGTTCTGATATTGCTTGTATCGTTATCAATTGTCCTGTTTTCCATCTTGAAAATTCATTGGAAATAGTATATTTTCAGAGATGCTTTGAATCTTCCTTTTGACTTTTTTTTTAAAAACAATATATTACCCTTACCCTCTTTTGGAACCAGTAGCACAATACCTCTCTAGGTGGGTAAACAGTTTCCAGCCCAAGGCTAAGTTTTGTTAGATAGCCTTTGTGTTCTTCTAAGTTTGGAAGAGCTCTTTTACCTGACTGTCAGTCAAAGAAAGAGGATTGGTTTGTGTCCAGGGGCTTCTGTGCTGCTTCTGTGATACTGACTTTGTAATCCTGGGTTTGGAGGAATCTAGGAGACTAATTCTATAGAGAGAACAGGTTTGGGATTGAAAGGCTAAATTAGTAACCCTGTGACATATGTTTATATTTTATGATCCACTATTAGAGTTTCAAATCAACAACTAGGACATTCAAATTTTGGATCTGGATTTCAGGTGTAGGCTCCAAATTGAAGGAGGCTCTGCAAGTTGGGTAGGAGTGGGGTGTTTGCCTTTATCTTGTTATTTCTTGTTTCATCTTTTAATTCTTATGGGCCTGGCTGATAAAGAGATATTTTTTGACTGTATTTTCAGAGAGAGCTACATGCTCCATATTGTGAGTGGAAATGAGACTCTACAATTTATGCCATGACTTGGTGGGGTAGGAAAAAAATTTAAAAGAATCCAATAGGTTTTGGTTGTGTTTCAAAAATGAATTTAGCTGCCCCAATTTCTTTTTCTTCTCTTTTTTTTTTTTTTTCAGGTCATTATCCAACTCAGGAAAACCGGATGTCCCTTGTTCTCTCTACATGAAAGAACTTCAGGGTTTTATAGCAAGAGTCATGAGCGACTACTTCAGACATTTTGAGTGTTTTGACTTTGTCTTTGATAACACAGAAGCCATGGCTCAAAGAGCAATTGAACTTTTCATTCGCAATGCCAGTCTAATAAGGCCCCTCGGTGAAGGTGGGAAGATGCGCCTGGCAGCGGATTTTGCACAGGTACCCTCGATACTGCTTTCTGCTTTTTAGTGCCATTCCTCTGATTTCACTGAAAAGTATCAATGTTTTTGTCCCCATCAAAGTGTAAACAGGCACTTGTAGAGATTGGTGCACTCCAGGTCTAAACATACTCTCTGATAAGATACTGGTTCCTGAGAAATGCATCCACTAAGTAGTTGAAGGTCCCTCATCACTGTAAGGCACATTCAGAGAGGTCTGACAGCTTCCTGTCCAGGTGACTGTTGCATTTAAATTCAGCTGCATCTTGCCATGTTGTGCCACTTGGCCAACCTCTCTGGCCTGTCCATCATGTGCCACCATTCATTCACTTCATTCTTTCTTCTAATGGAATATGGTGTGTCCCTTCCTTAATCACCCTATATATCATGGTGGCCACCGTGGTTAATGGCTAACTCAGCTGCTTTGCAGTGAAGGAGACTAGCTAAAGAAACAGCAATATCCTGGGGAAGAGCTGCCCTATTGGAAACAGAAGGACAGTCGTGTGGGAGTCTCTTCATGACCCAATTGACTGACCTGCCTCTCAGCTTTACCTGACTCCTGTGCAGGACTAAACGACAGAAGAAATTGCCAGATTCATATTCACTACCTGTCTGTGTTATCTACTATATTTAAATTTAATTTGTCAGCAGTACTACTGTATGGTTAGCCTGCCAAAGAATCAGGCATCCACAGATCAATCTGAGGCTGCCATTTATTATTATCCAAGTGGAAAAGGGAATTAGCACCAGCTGTCTGCTTACTGAGTGCTGCTTTTGGCTGGTAGGTAACTGAGGGAGGAGTGGAAGGCAGGGAGGGAGGAATTGCTACCTCCTCCACTCCTTCTTGTGGCTGCTTTCTATCATTTGCCTGTGAGTTACATACTCCTGAGTAAAATTTTTTTATTCATTACTCAAAAATAGCAAATCAGCCCTTAACCACAGAAATGAAGGGGAAGTTTTCAATTGCTTTCAGCGAGGAGGTTCCATTCCCTTCTCTATTTTGAAGACAAAGGCATAAAATTGGAAGCAAAAAAAGGACACTTGACTCTTCCTGTGGAAGGAATAGAGATAATTTTTGTAATTTATGCTAATTTTAACTAAAGTAAATCATATGAATTTGGAAAATATTTTCACCTGATTGTACAATAAAAGCATCTGATCTATGCACCTGTTATAATCTAAAAATATAACTCGTTTATAATTTTTTAAACACTGATTTTTCTCATTCTGACATGGGCTGCCTTTTAAGTGAGAAATGAAGGTATGTTTTTGTAGAGTGTAGAGGAATTTGCATGGTCTTCCCCACCATGCTGAGTATAACTCCTGAAAGGACAACTGTGTAGAGATAAATATTCTGATTTCTTTTGTACCATAGAATCAAAACAAAGGGTTTGAATTCATTCCTGTCTCCTGCCTTCAACTGTTGTTTCATCTGGGGGCTTGCGTTTTTCTTTTCTTCACATTGCACCGTAGTCTTGGCTTGTTTAAAAACGGGCTGAAGACAAGAAATCCGTGTCCAACCAGCTGCATGGAGGCAGCTCAGCTCTCACTCTGTGCCTTTGAGCATCTCTGCACAGAGCTCCTCTGGGTGTCCCAGGCTGCACAGGGGCTGTACTGTCCAGAATGGCCTGCACACTACTTCCTCTTGCTCAGAATAGAAGAAAAAAGACTGAAACATTTTTTTAAGTGGATGCTGCCTTATGTCCATGTTTTCTGGGATGTGTGTGCTCCTCCCAAAAACCTGGTGGATTTTGTGCACATGCCCATGATGCCAGCTCCTGGGAGCCTGGCAGGAAGGTGGTTGTTGCTTTGACCCAGCCAGGAGTCCTGATGTAAGTGCAGCTTTAATCCAGAGAGGACTAGGAGAGGTTGCTGCTGCTTTTGGCTGAGGAGGGCAGGGAGCAGGTACTTAGCTGGGCTGCTGGCTTGATGAGAAGGATAAATTTTTTCAAATTGCCATAAGTGCTATGTGCAGGGATTTTTTTCGGTCCCAGAAAGGCAGTGCATTGTTGGACTAAAGCCAAACCCAAAGGAAAAAACCTGCCTGGAAAAAATATACTGTGTGCAGGAGCAGGTTTGTTTATAAACTGTTTTTACTTGTGTTCTATCGTGTAGAGTAATTTTGAATTTTCTTTATGCGAAAAAGGGTTATATGTTCCTGCTTAGAACTGACTTTTGAGATCTAAAACCCCTTCTGGTATTTTGGGGTTACTTGCAAGCAAGAGACCTGGGCAGAAATCTGTCCAGAAGCTTTGATTAATTTGATTTCTTATTCTAAACACACAATGAATCAAATAATCTTGGATTGCATCAGATTTTGTGTATCTCATGCTTCTTCACATTCTTTCAGGGCACTCACAGAGTTACAGCTGCCTTATACTCAGCAAGAATAGCTTTGGCTGAGAGTCTGATTTGAAAATTTTTGCACTGAAAACGTGTTTTACTGATAAGTTGCCTCAAAACAACAGGTGTCCACACAGAAGCGAGAAAATGGATTTCAAGTTCTCTTCATTCAGAACTGGGTTTGCTGAGGTGCATAACAGCCAATTTTCTGGAGTGAGGCTCAGCTACTCATACATTAGGAATTACTGCTGTAGCTCTGTTGAATCCTCTGTCTTACCCTGTTTGCAGTGTCGGTATCACATTTGGCTGTCCTGTGCATTAGAGATTTCTCAGCAGTGAGACTAGGTGTGTGCTACTGTGGCAGCTGTAAACAGAGCTAGGATAGGCTTGAAATATGCCTGAATATCATTAATGTGATTTCATGTAAATCAGTGCTTACAGGAACACGGGAACATTGCAAGCCGTAGGAAATGTGCACAGCACTGCAAGGTTGTTACCGAGTGCTGTGCCACAGTTCCTTAGGAGCCTCATTTGAAACATTTCCAGTCTACAGGCTGAGTTCAGCTCTTTTCATGCTCTCAGTTTTTATGCAAGCAATTGCACAAGATTACTTTTCAGCTCACTCCTGTATGCTCCCAAATCAGCTTGTTTTATGTGGTTTTGTATTTTCAAGGTGCCCATAACTCAATATTCACATATTTAATACCAGATTTCACTTTTTAATTCTGTACTTGTCAGACTGAAAAAAACGTTCTCCTGGAGGCAAGCAAGCCCTGATGGTTTTCAGTACTTCTGTTTCTGGGGAGTGCAAGTTCTTCTCCAGAGGACTTTTTAACTTGCTTGGTATTCAAAGTTGTTACAGCACTTCGGCACACTTTGGGATTGTGGCCTGTAGTTCAGGGCTTCCTAAAACCCAATAGAAGTGCTGGACAGTGCAGCAAAGAATGAACTATTGTTATTGGTCCTGTTTGAGTTGATACTATTCTCTATATGCTTTCTGGTATTTCTTATCTAGACATGGTTTATGGTTGGGATTTTTGGCATTGTTCAGTACTGACAGTTTTGATAGGGTACAGTTAATGCTTCCACCAATTCTTCAAGTCTTTCTCAAAAAACTACTGCAAAATATTTGGGTTTTATTGAATTTTCCTAGAAAAATGTTTTTATGGTAGAAGTTTACAATGTTTTCTTCTAGTGTAGAAGAGCTGTTCCTATCTGCTGGCTAGCCTTATGGTCAGAATTGGATTTCCTGATTCAATATGTGATGTTAAAAAAAAAGCAAGAATATTAGGCATTTGGACTTTCAAAAAAGTAGACAGATTTGCTCATTTGATCAAACATGATATACAAGTGTAAAAATGCTTTTTATAATTTTTCCTAAAAAATTTCCTGTCTAGTTTCTTACAGAGAAATGAGAGCAGCAGGATGCCGTAATCACAGTTGTAGTCATAAAGATAGAAACTACTAAAACTAAAATACATTTATTGTTTAGTGCTAATTATCTTTCTGGAAAGAGGGAATTATTTGCTGATGTGTGTTATTTCAGAGGTGTTACAATTGAAGGATTTACTTAAACATCAACTATTTTGGAATTGCTTCACTGGGGAGAAATCAAATTGCACATCCCTTCAAGGTCAGCTTCTTTCATATAATAGTTCAGCTCTTCTGCTCCCTTGCTTGTTAAAGTATTCTGTCCTGGTGAATGGCTAGAAAAAAGCATTTTGAGGTAACATTTAAAAACTCGGAATTCATCTTGGCCAGGAGGAAATGTAATTGCTAAAAATTTAATGTCAAGATTTTCCAGCTGAAAAAACAGCTGTTTAAATAATGAGAGATCTTGAAAATACCACAATAGGCACTAAACAATAACCTCACTATAGGTTTTTTAAAGCACTCTTCAGTATATATGCATTATCTGTATCTAGACTACAAATTAACTTCACCCTTGGGTTGCTGAACATAATCCAATTAGAGAAGCCAGGCATGTGATGTATTTTTTCAATATGGCCAGCCAGTGAATAGTTCAACAGATAATTGACCACCTAGCCATGGGCTATGGCAGAGTCATATGAGAAGAAAAGATAATATTGCCTTTTTGGGCTTAGAGAGCATGAACCATTGAGAAAAAGCATATGTTGGGCAGGAGCCTGCCACTGTGTCCTGTGAAGCATAGCAAACTAACATGAATAAATCATGGAAAAGCAATGGGTTTTGAACAAAGCTAGAAGAAACAAGTCATTAGGCCTTCTTCTGTTCTATCTGCTGCTTGCTTTTTGGCAAGCACATTCATCTCCTACTGCTCCTTTTGGATTCTGTGTTAATGATTATATCACATCAAGCCTCTTTGTTTGCAAATTACGGCTTGAACACCTGATTTATCACTGAACCTGGATGTTTGAATTTTCAGATTTGCAGTTTGGAATGGAAATTTGGAAAAGAAACAGAAAATACTACTTACCCTTTTACATGTGAAGTCCGACAGGACATGGCTGAGTGAAAGGCCCTGCACACATGATACAAATACTGGCTGCCAACAGCCAAAACCATCCCCTGATGTAAGAGCTCACTGCCAGGCTTTGAAACCATAGCTGTGTATCACAGCACAGGCTGCTGCAGTATAAACTCGCTGTGTGAATCAACAGTTGATGTCGTTTCAGGTGATGACAGGTAACACAACCAAGAAGTGATGCACGCTCAACTCTCTGCCCAATTCCAGCACCTTAAAAACAGCAGCTGTTGCAGCTGAATGGTTCCTCCCCAGCACTTGCTCCTGGGCTGGCACAATGCTCAGTAGAAACACTAAACCCCTCTCAGTGGCCTCAGAAATGATTGTTACAGCAGACAGATGCTGTAGCATCCCACCGTGTCACTGGTCTCAGATACACACCTAAAATTCAAGCAAAGAAAACAATCTTAATTATTACATGAATTATGCTTTTTATTGGAGAGAGATTGGGTTATAACACAAAGACTAGTATTGTGAATTTAAAAAAAAAAGGAGTTTCTGTGGTTTATGTACATTTTTACCACATTAGTTTTCACTCATTCCCACTCTTCATGAGTCAATGTGAGATAGTATAGTATGCTGCAAAGCTTAAAAACAATATTTTTCTTTGGCAGCTATTACTTCACGAATCCACCATCTGCTGCCATTAAATCTATCTAGTTCTGCAATACTAATAATTTCCTACAGTGAATAAAGGTTGAAGATGAAGTAATAGAATTTTCCAAAGTAATTTTTCTTCTTTAGTACTTAAGACTAAAAATTTTAATTTATGGAAACTACAAAGTATATTCAAGAGAATTCATTTAAATTTGTTTTAATAAGGAATTGGTTAAGCTGTAGAAAGTTTCACTTAACGTCTCATTACTTCATATTATGTTCCAGGAGCGAAACAATCTTTTAAAACTTATTAAGCAAAATTATATTTTGCTATGCTGTTATTTCTTCCCCCTCATGAGTACCGTTTGATCTCTGTTTCCGTAAGTCAGACTGGCAGTTTGTTGCCTGTTATCAAAGTCTCTGAGGAAGCTAAAGGAATTATCTTCTCCCTGGTCCCTCACAGCTACAAGCCCACAGCTCCCACCAGAGCTGGGACACCAGCTCCTGCAGGGTATCAGTCGCTCTCAGCTGCCCCCAGCCAATACTGAAATGAAGCTCTGGAGAAATCAGAATCTTGCTCCCATTTGTTTTTCAGGATCTGTAGGGTTCTCGTATCGTGATGCAGCAAAGCATACTTAGTTAGCTCTTCTTTTTGGCTGCTTGCTCCTGATCCTGTGTGGCAGACCAGCCTCTTGGCTCTCCCCTGCGCTCCTGGGGGTCCTGGGGGAACAACATGCTGAGCATGCTGTGAGCTTCATTGCAGCTTGGAGCTGGAGCACCTCCCTGCAGCAGTTCCCTGCAGAGCCTGCCTTTCCTGGGAACATTCCCTCCCTCCCTGGTGCCAGCAGATTGAGCTCAGCACAGCAGCTGGTGGCTCCTGAGCCACAGGGACAGTGACCTCCCACCTGCATGCTGGAGAGGTGTCCTCAGGGTGTTGAGAGGGGCCATTTCATAGCCTAAAGATTTGAGGACCAAAAATGGCAGCAGGCAGGAGGAAGCCAGGCTGTTCCGCAGGTCTGGAGCCTCATTTCCTTATTTCCACGTCCTGAATTTTTATTCACTTTCTTCTCCTGTGAGTGAAATTTGCATAAAATGCAGCTTTTAAGTGGCTTGGAAGTGCCTGATGTGGACATGTACTCCAAGGTCCCTGGGCTCAGTCAGTGGCTGTGCACTGCCCATAGGAAAGCTCTGTGGGGCATTCCCCATTGCTTTCAGAGCTACCCACCTTTCCTGGTCTGCAGGGGAAGCCAAGATGCTTTGGTTGGGCCTTGTGGCTTTCCCAGCTTTTTCTGAGTGTCCTGTAGGGGTTTACTCCTACAAACATGATCCTCTTCACCTATTTAAGGTGTCTACCTTGGGGGAAGGTGCATCGCCCCCCTAAGAGTGGCTGTTTCTCTCCACTGCCTTTGAAGAGAACCTGTAGATGTTGAGAAGCAGGGGAGATGACTCTTATCCTGCCACCTGCTTTTAAAGAGGCATGCCTGAAGTGTATGGCCTTGATTTGCATTATTCACTAATTTATGTAAGTTCTTCTGGGTTTAGATGAACTATGGCATCATCGTTCAGTGCACCATGTTTCTTGTTTATGCTGGAATCCCAGCTTAGTTATGTGCTCTTGGTGAAGCTGGTGGCCCAGCAGCCATCTCTGTCTGAGGAAATGCTGCAGCTGGAAAGAATAATAGAATAGTGTTAAACACCGCACTGTAAATAGTGTCATATCAGAAACACTTTGAAACTCGTTCAGCAATATTATTTACAAGGGAAACTCATAGTATGGTGGTTTTGATCTTGTTACTTATTTTAGCTGTCATCCTTTGAAACTTAGTTTAATTGTGCATTATGTGTAAATCAAAGTCTGAATAGTCTTTCAAGTTGGGGATTTTAAAAAACAGAGAATAAACCTTGATCCATCATTTGACTGACATTTCAGGAATGCAGATAATAAAGACTTAATCCATGTCTGAGTAAAATTACCTGCGGAGTTTTTTAAGTGGTGGTGTTGGTGTGCACATTAACTGAAATTTTGCTGTGTAATGTTCATGTTCAGTCTGGGATCCAGAAGGGAAGTTGTTCTTTCTCATTTCTGTGTCCTCACTGTTAATGAAGAGCCTGTGACAGGATTTAGACGTAAAAACCCAAGTAGAGCCTGGCTCTTCTTCAAAAAAGCAGAACTCCCATGCTACAAGAACAGAAAGTGTTTTAAACTTGTTTGTTTTTAAAGATGGCTGCTCTAACTCAGCAACCCAACAGTATGAAAATAAGTGTGAAAATAATGCTCTTACTCTTTTGACCATGATTCCATATGACCCTATGGCAATAGATCACAGCTCCCTTCTATCTAATCTGTATAGGTTTTGTGCCCCAAAATTTGGGGTTCACTGTTCAGGAGGGAACCATTTTAACCTTTTCCTTCACCAAAGGAAAGGGTGCCCAGCTGAAATGTGTCTGCAGTTTTACTACTCTAGCAGCAGTTTGTGGAGATCTGCCTAGATTTGCTTTCTTCCCAGGCTGCAGTCAGATTTTTGGGGTATTGACATAAGTGCTTCATTAGGAAACCCATCACCAACAAAATAAACATGCTGCAAGAAGCAAAACTTTAGTCTTAGAAAGCTCATGAGGCCCCTTTCTGTTGTTATGCACAGACTGTCTCTATCATTTGTCACGAAATGCTTATTGTGTTGCCAAGAATAAGGCAGAAGTCTTGGCTTGGGCAACATGATGAAAGGAAAAGACAGCTTCTTGTCTTAATTCAGCCACCACAGAGAAGTCACTGACTTAGTCTGCAAGTTTGGATTATTGCTTAAAGACAGGCTATTCAATAGCAGATGTAATGTTTTGGGAGACTCTAACTCAGATTGGACTGTTTGCTTTTGTAGATGGAGCTAGCAGTAGCACCGCTGTGTCGGCGAGTCTCTGACTTAGGGAAATCTTACAGACAGCTGAGGTCGTTCAGGTGAGTTGCAGTCACATTTTGACTAAACTGTATTTCAAAACTGATTTATTACCTCGTGTTAGTTCTGATTGAACTGAGAGCTTTTTTGGCAACACCTACCTGCAAATTAGAAATAGATTGAAGTTCTTTCAAATTTTATGCAGAGTATAACTACAGTCTAACAATCTTTGTCATGCAAATGTTGGCCAAATTGTACTTTTTTGTGTTGCTTTCAGTACATCTTCTGTATGACAGGGAGTTCTATAGTTACGTTAAATGTTTTCACTGAAATACAAAATTTACAGTCCTGTGTTGTTTATTTACAATAGGCAACTGCTGTAAATTTTTGCATGCTGGACCTGTATTGGAAACCTAAGATGCAGAGTAGTGGCAAAAAACTCAATGGTTCTATCCTAATGCAATATTGCCACCACATACACACACTTTTCTAATGCATAAAATAAGCTTTGTCTTCATTTCATGAGTATATTGTTACATTTTTCCAGACCACTGCTGTTCCAGACCAGTGAGCATATTGCCAGTAGCCCAGCTCTGGGAGAGGTTATTCCATTCAGCATTATTCTTCAGTTCTTATTTACAAGAGCACCACCAGAGCTCAAATCACCCTTCCAGGTAATAAGATCAACCTGTCTTCTATTTTCAGATGTCCTAAGGTGAAATGAGCATTGTAGTTTGCCCTAACTCTTTTAGTTAAAAATTATTCAAGTGCATACTTTATATCATTTTTTGGTTTTGTTTTTATTGTGGCAAAGGTATTATGGTAATTGGTTTACCAAATTGATTGATTGATTGATTGATTAATCGTAGGACTATGATAACCTGATACTAAATAGACTCTCAATTCTTTACTATTCTGTCAGCTCGTAGTAGAAGTTGCAGATCTTTCCCCAGACTGCAAATTGACTGGATCTTTCTCTTGTAAGAAGAAATCTAGATAAAAACCCTGTCAGAAATGGCCAACAGCTGATGTAGGAGATGACCTCTGAGCTTCCAAATAACATACTGGGCTACTGCTGTTAATTGTCTTTGATTTCTTAACTCATTCTGCATCACTGCAGTATTGAGAGCCTCATGTGGCTTTCATTTATGTCATCTTTGATTCTGAAATTGGTGTGTCTGTTTCCCTTCTTGCATGTTGTGTAATTGGTGTCTGTGTTTCTCTGTACCAGAGGGCTGAGTGGTCCATTGCCCGCTACTCCCAGTGGCTCGATGATCATCCATCTGAAAAAGACAGGCTTGCTCTCATACGGTAAAAATCGTGCTTCTTTCTTCTCTACATTTATGGTAATGGAGCAGTAACTTATCTGCACACTAAGACTCTTGAAAAGTAAAAAAAAAATGTGCCTCAGGAGATGTATCATAAATACCATTACCTTCTCTCCACTCATGGGATGAGTTGCAAAGTGGCAGAAATATAAACTGAACTCTCCCCTCCACTCCCCTGTACTCAAACTCTCCAGAGCCTTTGGAAGGAGCTCATAATCTTCTTGTAAAGGAAGTAAATCATGCACAGTGATGGTTTAAGTTAATGATGAGTTTTGCAAAACTGCCTCTCTCTCTTAACTGCTGGAAGGTCAAGGTGACGTGACATGACATGACAGCTGTCCTGTCATCTGTATCAGGAAAGAGAAGCTCTGAAAGCTTAAACAATATAAAAGTAGGTAGAAATCTAAAACTGGAAGACCCTTGTTATACACATGGAATGTTATTCTTCAGCAAATCAGGCCATGATCTTTAGAAAGTAATAATTACATCAGGTTTTTGGAATCTTGCTTGGGTAGATGACTTCATAGCTAAATATTATTTTGCATCTTAAGATGTTAGGAAAAGTTATGAAGAGTCTTGTTTTTCAAATCAAGCAAAGTTTTGAAGTATTTTAGAGAGCAGATTTGTCTGAACATGACAAAACCAACCTGGGGATCCTCAGGATTCAAGACTCAGATGATCATTTGGCTCCTAAAGCCCTAAATTTTCCAGCCATCTTCTCAGTGACCTCAGTGTCTGCAGTGACCTAGTGACACCAGTGACCTGGGAAAGGCTGTCACACCTACCTGCACCAGGCTCCATCAGCCTGGGAGCCAGCTCTGTCCTTGAACTACCATGTGTGGATGTTGCCAGATTTGCTGGAGTGATAAAAGCTGACTTTTTTGTTCCAGCCAACAGTGATTGTGCCTCGGAAAGTCAACTGTTTTCTGTCCACACTTCTACAGCAGCCAAGAGGAGTCTGCTATAAATATTTACACTTCCTGAAGCTGATAGCACCACACAGTCCCATGTAGTGATCGGGCCAGTTAAGGAGATCCTAGTTGATCATCAGTAGATGTTACTAGGATTTATTTCTGAAATATTCAAATACAAACTGTATCTCTTCATATGTGTATTTTTTGAAAATCGTACTTGTGGCTAGTCTAGTTTGTCTACAAAACTAGCTTTTTTTGAATCTCAAGCCATGACACTGAATTACAGGGGCATAGGTGATAGGTACAGGGCTGATAGAGCTTGATGTGTAATCAGCTGTGAATATTTTGATTGTAATTTCTGTCTTGATAGTACTAGCAGCACTGGCAGTGTTGAATCTCAGATATAGTAGGGAAAGCCAAGAATGCAAATCATATGAGAACTGGTGGGATTTTGTTCTCTTAAATTCATTTTCCCAAGTTTGAAAATGCCATCCTTAAACTACCATACATTTTGGTCTTAGCAATTAAATTTCATCCAGACTGATTCAGTTAATGGGCTTGCTGGTGGTCATGTTCAGACACTGATAAATTGTTCTAACCATGGAGGTATTAAGGAACAAACCCTGGGATAAGGTTTTTAGGCTGAGATAGTGTCATCCATTAGACCAAGCAGCGAAGCTGGAATACTTAAGTTTTCCTTTCAATCCTTTCATTGCATCCTTTATTCATTTTGCATGGCTGGTTATCCGTACGGCAGGCAAGCAGACATCAGTCACTACTATGACCATGAATCACTCATATTTTCTTTAATACTCTATTGGAACATTTCTGAGCCTGCTCTTTGTGTGTCTCATATGAACCTAAGCTGAACTGCAGGCATCTTGCTCTGCTATCAGTCACTCTCTTCAGGCTTTTTTCCACCTGTAGTCATTCAGCTGTCTGAGTTGAACTTTGCATGTTTGGAGCCTTCAGATCCCTGCACTGGCCTACATCAAGATATTATCTTTTTGTTTGCTGCAACCTTGCAAATGGTAATTTTCTCCAACTTCCCTTTGTAACAACTGTGCAATTACTCTAGGGACCTGCTGCCTAGATATTAATTTCCTTGTGTTACCAGGATCCTTCTAGCTTCATATTAAAGCTAATTGGAGTGCTGCTTCCGCTCTGTAGCTCTTAAATGCTTGGCTTGCAACGTGGTGTGAATGGTATGAATTAGTCCCATTCTGAGCACTTTTGTGCATTTCTTTCTGCTTGTATTCAGCACGAGGGGTGGTATTTACCTGGCCAGAGGTATATTTGCCAGACTCCCTTTATAGGCCACAGAGAGAAACAGGCACTGCTGGGGCTGATCCATCTCATCCTGAAGCAGGTACCTAAAATAGGTCAGTTGCATTGTGTCCTGAAAGCTCCCACGTTCTCTGTTCAGTGAACGAAGTGTGGGCTGGGACACAGGAGCGCTCTCAGGCAGCCAGCTGCCCTGCAGACATTTAAAGTTAGGTGAGATGACCCCGCTGCAGGTGATTGTGTTGAAAGGAGCACTTCTTTCAGTGGCCAGGGCAATTTTTTCCTGTTTCTTTTTAAATTAAGCTTGAAAACTCAATTTTTCTTCCATAAAAGAAACCCTATTAGACATGACAGGATTTGAGCCAGGCTGAAGGACAGTTCATCCAGTCAAGGGCCAAATTCTTACCTTGACCATCAGAGTGTGTGTTAACTCCTCTCATTGAAGCTCACCCTTGCTGAAGCAGAGTTGAGAGCCAGGCCCAGTGAAGGGTTCATTTCCATAACGAGCTGCTGTCCTGAGCTGGGGAGTTGCTCTGAGCACTCAGCCGCCCGGGGCAGGGACAAGTGGCAGCTCGGGGAGCACCGTGAGAGCCCCATCTGTGTTTCAGCGCGGCTGGCACAGCCCCGGCAGCGCTGCCGAGCGGCGGGGCCGCGCCGGGTCAGTGCAGCCGCTGCGGCAGGGCAGGGGAGGGGAGGGCAGGGGAGGGACGATGCTCGCTCTCCCTGCCCGTGTCTCCC